>VMKM01001726.1:0-116875 GCA_008360985.2 Macquaria ambigua | reverse complement strand
AGAGCGAGAGGTGGGGGAAAGAGAGAGAGACTAAAGAAGAAAGAGGAAAAAGAAAGTGTATTTTTGCTATTTTCCTGATTTTATGAATTGTACCTTTTTATTCTTCTTCTTATTATTGTTTTAATATCATTATTACCTGATGCTTTGGCAATATTGTTGTTACATTCATGCCAATAAAGCAAATTGAATTGATAATTGTATTGAATTGAATTGAGACAGAGAGGGAGAGGGGGGGGGTGTATTCCCTGAAACATAAACCGCCGGCGAGCTCTGACTCGGCACATCTGCTGGCCTCGCTCTGCTTTGCTTGGGGTCGTGACAGACGAAATAAACTAAGTGTGAGAGGGCTTTGACAGCTCGGTGTCTCAGCGGCGCGCTGCATGCAGGAGGAGGTTAGACGTGATGAGAGGGTGATAGCAGTGCAGATTGCATAGAATTAACAGTTAAATATCTTCCAGGAGCGTCTCACTCCTGCACTTTGCATGCTGTAAACCCTACGCAGCCCTCTCTCTGCTACTTTACAACCGGGAGGACGGTCTGGTCGTGTTTCCGTGATGACTGTGACATTTACAAGTCTTATAAATTAAAGCAGAGGCAGTGTCGAGGAAGACGACAGGCGACGTGCATGTGTGTGTGTGTGTGTGTGTGTGAGTGTGTGTGTGTGTGTGTTCAGCTGAACCGAGTGTTTTTCTGGCGAGTGTTAGCAGCATGCTAGGCTACGGTGGGTGGGTGAGCTCTACAGTGCAGCCAGCTGTTTTGCAGGGCATCACGAGTCCAGCTCACGCTCTCGGCTCATCCGCTGAGGGGGTGCAGATCCACCTTGACCTTCTCCCCGCTGCTCAGCATCCCCACGGTGGGGTAGAGGCCCCCGGGAGGAACCACCATCTCCCTCCGGCCCATCAGCTTCCCGTTCCTCGTGAAGAACACCTGCAGGGGCACAGGGGGGCGACAGAGAGTTAAAACACACATAAGCCTTTCTCTGTAAATCCACTGACGGAGCACTGGAACAATTAGTCATGGAATCAAAGTCTTTTCATAATGATACTAATACAAACTTCATCTGAGAGCACTCCAGCTGTAAACAGGAATTATGTGCAGTTAGGAAATATCGTTAAAACAAACTGTCTTCTTGGAGGAGAGAAGAAAAAAAAAAGAGTCAATGTTTACAGTACATGTCTCTACTAAATCAGCGAGTGATCAAACATTATCCAGCTGTTCTCAAAAGAACATCAACAAGCTTTTCAATGCTAATACCGAGGGCTTCTTTCCAAGTCTGAGAGCAAACACCGACACACTAAAACAACACGTGAAGGACTGCGGAGTGTGTGTCTTCCATAAATCAGGCTGAGTCACGGATCAAACATTTACTGTACCACCCACTTGAAAAAAAGAAAGGCTTAACCGCTATTCAATTACAGATGAAGGGTGAGCGGAGCTGCAACAGGCTTCATTAGTTTGAACGCTAACACCCGCACACTCGTGCAGCCGTGCCCACAGAGACCTCTGTGATGCCGAGGAGCAGTGCATTGAGGGTAATGTGTCCTGCTGAACAAATATTGACAAATCCCTGAATTACGACCCGGCCTGTTCTATTCTCACCCACTTGGGTTTCAGTACGGCATGCACTCGCACTCACACCCGCTCAGTGAACACCCCACCACCACCCCCTACTTCTACTTGCACAACTATGTGGGGGCAAGTTAGCCCAGCGGCTACGAGTCGAGACAAAGTGAAACCGCAGTAATTAAAACAATCACATCATTTAATATACAAGAAATTGACCAACAGTCTTATACTATTTAGGCTCTGGAGATATAAGGGTGTATCTATCAATGTGCACTGTGAAACAGAGCTGCAATCGTTAGTCAATTAATTGATTAGTCGATTGAAAGAAACAGCCAACAACCTTGATAATCTATTAAGCTTTCAAGTCTTTTTTTAAAGAGGTACTGCACATTTAAACATGTTTTTTGAGTGATGAAATGCATCAATGCGGGTGTTAATATTGACATTTCTTACCAAATTTATAAAAATCAGCATTTCAATGGGTTGAAAACGCCTCAACACGCCATCTACTGTTTTAAAATCAGCCCTGCACTTCGCAAGGCCAATGCTGACACAGAGTCGACCGGTTGGGACCTGTCTACGTCATGAAATTTATATAAAAAAAGAAAGTTAACGCCCTCTAATCAGTGTCACTCAGCCTCCCCCATGTCCCCTGACCCACACACTACGTATCCACGAGGCCACGCCTCCTACAGGTGTTGTTCCCTCACTCTTGCATTTTTAAAATCCGCTAGGAGAAAGATGGTTCTAGCAGAATTTGAGGGTGGAGTTATACTACAAATATATATTGATTAGTGCAGTTTTTATATAAAAAATGTCACAACATTTCAGTAGGAACTGATTATCGATACTAACGCTTGTTGTCTTGTTCCTGTAGTCGCACTGAGCTCTTCATTATCTGATATTCTGAGCTGAGTTGGTGGAAGTTTTTTAGCTCGGTGACAGACAAACACATTTTTGTCATAGTAGAACTGTAACTCGAACTGAAGAGCTCCCTAAATGTGGTTCTCAAAATCTGTTTGTTTGTGTGAATATTTATGATGGATATGTTGCCATATTTTGGAGTAGAGCTGCAACTAACGATTATTTTCATTATTGGTTAATCTGCAGATTATTTTAACGATTAATCGATTAATCGTTCAGTCTATAAAATGTCCAAAAATTGTGAAAAATGCTCATCATAATTTCCCAGAGACCAAAGCAACGTCTTCAAATTGCTTCTTTTGTCCAACCAACAGTCCAAAAACCCAAAGACTCTTCATTTACTGTCAGAAATCACAAAGAAAAGCAGCAGATCCTCACATTTAAGAAGCTGCAGGCAGCAAATGTTTGACATTTTTGCTTGAAAAATGACTGAGACGATTAATCGATTATCAAAATAGTTGGCAATAATTTTCTTTCAGTCGACTAATTGATTAAGCGACTAATTGTTGCAGCTCTATTTTGGAGGGATGTAGGCTTGTTTCAGTCTTTATTTAAAGCGGCTGTAATTGTTATTTTTATAATAATATAATAAACAATGTGAAAAGACCTGAATCTGCAGCTTCTCTTGGCTTTACGGAGCTTTATAGTGAGTTTCAGCTCATCGTTTATCTGTCCAGCTGCAGCTTTACTGTTTTAGTTCACTCTCACCGCTCTCATAGCGTTGTTTCTGCCGCGTTAAAGAAGCTCTAAAAACCACCTGTATATTACCTGCTCAGCACCAAACAACAGACAGACACAGTAAGCAACCAGCTTGTGAACGCAAAGGAGCATCTAGCAGCTAAAGAGACAGATATTTCCCTCAGGAGTTATTTGAGACCAAGTGAATGCTAATGTCGCTTTGTGTTTGCTAACAAGTTCACCAGACAAAATTTAAAAGGTGATGATAAGTCAGTGTTGTTGACAGCTTGTTACGCTGCCCCCAAGTGGTTAAAGTCATAAAATGCTCATGAATCTACAAACATGCACAGTTTACATATGTGTAGCAATGGTTAACACAGCTGTGTTCCTCACCGTGACCTTCCTGCCCTCCTGTCCCTGCTCTACTTCTTCCCCATCTTCCTCTTCCTCCTCTTCGTCGTTGAGGTACAGAACGTTCTGGACGCCCGCGTGACCCCGACGAACCTCCAGCCGATCCCAGTCGTCCAAGTCACCTGAGGACAAGACAGGGCAGCTGTTCTCCCCGTGTTTGTGTGCCATCAAAAACATGTATGTTAGGCACCGGCTTAGACCTGTGAGTTGGTCCCCGGGCGCTGCACGGTGGCTGCCCACTGCTCCGAACACTTAGGATGGGTTAAATGCAGAGAATGAATTTCGCTACGGGGATCAATAAAGGATAACTTAACATGTGCAGAGTGTGAGCAGAGTGGCCAGGTTTTACTCACTGATAAAATACCGGGAGACACAGTGCAGAGCAGTAAGACAACAAAACGGGTTAATTAATGCCACAACCTTAGATGTTTTGTTTTGTTAGTGGGCCATCTGTCTTCAAGCCGTCTGTACATTTGAATTTGACAGTACGTACAAATTGTTAACACAGGTTTGGTGATTTGAAACGGATGAACTGAAAGCACCTGAGAGCAGGAAAGCCTATATTTGTCCCTCAGGGAAAGAGGGGAGGGAATGGAGAAATTCCCCTTTCAGTGACTGTTCTGCTTTCCGTGTGGGGGTTTCGTTCTTGGTTTGCATCCAGTTTCTTTCCCACACGCAACACAATGAACTCTCTTAATTCCGAATGTTGCCGCAACCACCTCCTGCTAAACCACGATAAGCAGGTTTAAGAGGCGAAACCTCCCACGGACGCACTTTTAATGAGTGACAGTGTAACTGTAGCACCTGAACCCTCTGCCCTCACCTTCTCCGTCCAGGATGTAGTCTCGTGGGAACATGATGCCGCAGCCCATGATGTCACCTTTGAAGCAGCGGGGGCCGAAAGCGTCTCCAACGCCGCTGCCGTGAAAGATCTTGCCATCGTCTGTCAGAGAGGAGCAGCGAGAAAGAAATCGTTTCATTTTAAATATTAAAAAGATTTTTGGTTTACATGAGTGATTGTGTCGATGATGAAACACCAGATTATGTTGAAAAATCAAGCATTTTTCAAGGAGTATATTCGAATTCAAGCATATTCCTAACCTTGAAAACGTAATGGCAAAAATAAAACATTTACCAAACTTTCAAGACTTTGTACAAACCCTGTTAATACCATCTAAGGCCTTTTTTTTTTGTTTTGTTTTTTTTAGGAAACTGCAGGTTTTCAGAAGTCTTAAAAAGTCCTTAAATTCAGATACCCTGTGTGAGGTCATCTTAGTCCCTCTGTTACGTGTCCCGATGCTGAACTTGACTTACGAGACGTGGACTACACTGCGTTTTTTTAATGTGTTTACCACAGCGTGCAACATGTGTACATAAAACGTTGTGCTAACATTCAGGACATCCTGACATTCCAGGCAGATGATGATGTGTAAAAGGAGAAAGCAGCGCTAGTAAAAACACTTCTCTCCAAAAAAAACAAAAAAAAAAAAACAAAAAGACATCAACATCCAAAGGAAATCATCAAAACAACACATACTACAGTTGTGAGAGACAACAATGGAAAAAAAGGGCAAAAGAAAAACATTGCAGAGGTAGCCTGCAGACGAACGCTCCTCAAGCGAAGCGGCGTGGCTGCTGCTGGTAAATATTTATGGAGTTGTCATGGGACCCGTCCCCGGCTCAGGATACTGTTTAAACAATCTCTATCTGAGCACCGGGAGGGAGACGGAGACACTGTATCATTACGGCTCCCATGCGGGCCCTTGTCACAACACCACACACTAAGGCAAACAGTGGAGCCACGCCGGCAGAGGCGCAGCACCGGCTAAAAATAGCAGAGTGGGGCTTTGGAGAGCGACAAAGGGCTGGCACTGGAGAGGTGAGCTGGGGTGTGGAAGTCCAGGTTTGGGCCTAAGGATGGAGCTAGTTCACTGGGGCAGGAAAGGTAGGGAAGAGCCTGGCGGGGCTGGACGGATGTTCCCGACAGTAATTCACTTTTTAATGTAGATTATATCTATGGATCCACTGACTCCAACTACCTGAACACTTACCCTTAAAACACACAACTGTTCTCCCGTTTACTTAAGAGATGTGTGAGTATCATATCTTCTGTTATGACCGTTTCTTTCTTGAGTATCCTTAAAGGGTAATTCTGGTATTTTTAAACCTGGACCCTTATTTTTTACAAATTTTGGGGTGTAAATGACTAAAAGGTACAAAAAGTTTTGGAATTGGTCAAATAGATCGGCTCAGCTAGCAGCAGCGAAACATGCTGCAATGGCTGCAACGTAATCCTTGCGGGCAACTGCGCCCGTGAAAGGTACGTCCACCTGTACCAGAACCAGCCTGGTTCTGGTTCTGGTACAGGTTTCTGCCTGTTAAAAGGGAGATTTTCCTTGCCACTGTCGCCTAGTGCTTTTGATCAATATTATAAAGAGTACCGGTCTAGACCTGCTCTATATGAAAAGTACCCTGAGATAACTTCTGTTATGATTTGGCGCTATATAAATAAAACTGAACTGAATTGGAAAAAGTGCTTGTTTTTGCCACTGACAGGCTCAGATTGTTATTCTAAGTGTCAAAATAGGGCCCAGGTTTAAAAATACCAGAATTACTCTTTAATACATAATGAGATTAGGGATTAAACAATTAGTCAATCGCATAAAACAAAAATAAATGAATTTTGAACAGTTTTCAATATAAATAATTTATTAAGTAAAGATGCAACACATTCTCCATTTCTAGCTTCTCAAATGTGAGGGTTTGCTGCTTTCATCTGTTTTATATTTCACTCTAAATTTAATATTCTTTTGGAGTTTGAACTGTTGATCAGACATAAGCAACCTGTACACCAAGGGCTCCGGGAACATGTTACAGGCATTTTTCTCTATTTCCTGAGCGATTTAGTACTGCACTTCAATAAAGTAAAAATCTGTGCAGCAGAGGTTGAGATTTCCTGACTTTTAGTCCAAGCTCCATAAACGCTGGATTCTACATTTTCCATAATGCTACTCTATAGTGTTTTAAATTTAATTCCATTTGGAAGGAATATCACTAAATTAGAAGATTTTACATTTAAATAATCTTTTCATGTAACAGCCTGTAAGTTACAGTAAATTATCTTTGTTTTTGAGCACACAATAATATGTTCTGCTGCTTTTCTCAAGTGTGCTTTGGTGCTTAGGAGGTTGGAAATCGAGACACAGGAATCGGGCTCAACTTGGAGCTAAGCCGGGGCGGAAAATGTTAAAAGTTGTGTTGGAGACTTAGAGGGTTTAAAATTAGCACAGAGGTGTTGACCAAGGTTTGGCTCCGAGGCTGGTGAGAGTGTATGGCGCAGAATACTGGTGATGGCATTAATGCAGGAGTCGAGATCATAAACCGAGGCAGTTGTTGGTGAAGCTAACAATGTTAGCTACTGTGACCGCCACCAGGTGCTGGATCTGACGGTGATCCTAGCAGCAAGAAGGTGAAAACTGGAGCTGGGTTTAGGGTTTGGAGCCGGGCCCGCAGGAGGAGAGGGCAGGCCTCTGCGGCTAAGAGAACCTGACTGAGGAGGACTGAGACCAGCTGGGAACAAGAAAACAGGCTTTCTCGTAACATGAGAGTTTGTCTGGAAAAGACCGGGCTTCCCTGCCCAGGGAATAATGACTTCACACACTCCTAAAACATGAAGAATTAAAACAAAATATTTATGTCCTTCCATGATTTCACACATGTTCCTTTCCTAAGAATTTACTATAAATTCCATTTGCAGCTGCCATGTGAGTTTACCACAAACAAAGTGTTGATATATAATATACCAGATACTTCCTGGGCCCATTTGCCAGAGAGGCCCCAGCTGTAATGTATATGAACAATACAATAAAATTAAATAATCTCTGGTGAGACCTCCTCCAGAATGAAGTAGTGCAGCATGAGTAGCAGTTTTGCTGTTGTGACGAACAACATTGTGTTGGTTTCAAAGCTGAATAACTAAGAATCTGGAACTATTTTGATAATCAATACATTTTTTTTAAGTTACTTTTTCCAAACATTCTCTGCAGGGTTTGTACAGCTTTTTAAGAGTAAAATTCAAGCACTTTCAAGGCACCTAAACCAAAAATTTCCAGACTCTCGAGACAACAAACAAATATGACAACGGGATCGTTTCATTTCAAATATATAAAGATTTTTGGTTTACATGAGTGACTGTGTAGATGATGAAACACCAGATTATGTTGAAAATCAAGCATTTTTCAAGGAGTACATTCAAATTCAAGCACATTCCTAACCTTGAAAACATATCGTTTAAAATTAAGCATTTTCCAAACTTTCAGGACTTTGTCTCTGGTTCAAACTTCTTCAATTTGAGGATTTGCTGCTTTTTCTTTGTCTTATGATAAACTGAATACTTCTGGGTTTTGGACAGATGGATGGAAAATACTAGAAATCTGATATCATGACAATGGGATTTAGGAAATTGTGATACACAATTTTCACAATTGTTTCTCACTATTACTCTGACATTTTATAAAACAATTAAGAAAATAACCAGCAGATGAATCATCACTAATGAAAATAATCTTTTGTTTAAATAGTTGGTTTGTTTACAAAGTAGATCTTATACATGCTTGTCTAAAGGCGATGTGAATACACCACATGTTCGGACATCGTGGCAGGTAGAGGGAGGGATATATTCCCTTAAGAGTTGAAACTATTAGTCAATCGACAGAAAATTAATCGTCAAAGATTTTTGATAATCGAATGACCAGTTTTCATGCAAAAAATGCTGAGAAGTCTTCAGTGTCACTATTTTCTTATATTCTATAAACCAAACGATGAATTAATTAATCGAATAACCTAATTCTCTTAGTTGTGTGGTGACATTCAAAATACGGACACACATGGTCTGAGTACATGCTCAATTCAGATAGTGGTTATTGTGTTTACCAGACTCCCATTAAGTAAGAAGGTAATATCTTCCCCCGACCAACATGTTGGTATTTTTCGCAGAACCTGAGCAGGAATCAGATTAGACCCTGTCACTAATACAGAGCACAGAGGTTAGACTGAGCCCTATTATCTCAGGTTGGCTTGGTGGTGAGGGATGGATGGTGGCGGTGGTGGTGGTGGTGGCACAACCTTCAGCTGCGGGTGTTGAGTCACAGCACGTGTGAGTCACTGATGGGGGGGTTTGGAGGGGGTGACAGGGTTAATGAGGCTTGCTGAGGAGCACTCACTGGTTGGTTGGATGGCTGGTTGCTCCTGACAGGGCCCACAGGGGCCCGCAGCGCCCCACGGCCCATTAACTTGCGGAGCCAGCCCGAGCCAACACACAGGATGGAGGTCCACGCTGGGCCAGCTCCCAACACAAACACTCGTGGTAACACCAGCGCAGGCCAGCGAACTCTCAAACTGTACAAGCTATACAAAGGAGCAGCGATATGGTTGGCAGGCATTTGTGTATATAACTGGAATATATCTGGAGTAAAATCACAACCTTAAAAGTCAATAATACATGTCACATGTGATCCAGGTCAACACTGGTCGCGTGCCCAATACAACGCACCATAAATCAGGGTGACAGAAATAGAGCTCAGGAGTCAAACATATGTGCAAAGTATAAATAAGAAAAAGGAGAAATGTTGCATTGAATCATTATGTAATTTATGTCTTTGCGTCCTGGCTGCATAATATAACTCAAAAGACTATCTACAGCCACTGATGATAAAAACATTAAACTCTCACAGTGCGTTAAAGAACAGCATGAGGTACGATACAAATACAACAATGAGTTTCAACAGTCTATACAACGCTGAGGCCTGCCAAGAACATCCTGGCAGACACACTTGCCCCTTTAGATACTGAGGTCAAATACAAAGAACAACCATAAAAGCTAATAAACAAAAGCACCACGTGTCACAGAAACACCTCTGCACAGCCTTCTTGGCTCGCACCGAGCAGGAAAACCAAGCTACCAAAGCTAAAGTCATTCCTTCTTTCAGCAATTTCTGCTGTGGTTATATATATAATGCCGTGTATACATTAAGTTTTTGTCACTCTGCCAAAGAGCGTCTGAATGCAATTCTTGAGGTTCCTGAGCTGTTCAGCAAAAAATCTCGGATGCGTGGGGGAGCGAGGGGAGACATGAAGAAGAGGCCCTGGCTGTTGACTTTAAGTAGCTGGATCAGAGCCTGCACCTTAACCCCAAGCACGGGAAGGCAAACCTCATACGCACAGCGTGGAAAACCACATACATCATTTTAGTCTCTAACAAATAAGATTAATGGGAGCTGTGCTGGGGCGTGCACATTTCTGTGGTGTCCAACGCACAGCAGCCAAACCAGGCAGACCGCAGCAATAGACCTCTGGGACTGGCATGGTGAGCCCCCGTGAATGACTGGCCTCGTCTGTCACTCAGCAATGAGGTATCATCCACAGACCCCGGCAGGACGCGCAGCATCAACTGTTATTATTATTAATGTGTCCTAAGTATAAATGGAATCTGCAAAGGGATATGGGGATTTAGGACTATAAACATCATCTCGAAACATGAATGGAATGTGCGGAGTGAACAAGAAAATGTGTTTTGATAGCGGATTTGGAGGTCAACTGCGAGAAAGTATATAAACCTTCCTCTAAAAATAAACATCATACACGTCCCCTGGTGGAAAAACATGACAGAAAGTGACATTTGTGTCGTGTGAATCAGTCAGAGTGAGAGTGTCTGAAATCCCCTGTGAGAAAGATTAACAATGGGATGCTTCAGACCAAAATAATGCCGATAAAAGCCAGCTAGCTCCTAACTGCTTCGGTCTGATATGGACTAACAAGACCTTGACTGTGACAGTGGATTGTCAGATTGTAGCTCGTACGTTGTTGTAATAACAACCACCTACCTAGCTGCCGCTGTTCTCATATCATGGCAGCAGCGTTTGATAGCTAATCTCTTAGCACTGATAGTGAGGGGTGCTGAGGCCTGGAATGGGAGCTGTGGGGGTTTTGTGCAGATGCCTGTACAGATAATGTTCACAGGCCTGTCGTCACAAACAACCAAGACTGAATGTGTGTGTGTGTGTGTGTGGAAGCATAAGAAGATAAAGATAACTAAACTTTTTTGTGTCTTGTTTTTTTTGGCTCATTGCTTAAGAGAGGTATTTTAGACGACCAAACTCCCACAGAAAGAAAGAGGGAGCGATGGAGATATGATCCTTCTCCTCTTTCTGATGCTGCTGCTATCTGCCTTGATCTCTGTTTGTGCTCGGCACCTTAACATCCAGCTGAGATGGTGCCCTGTGATGTTTGCATCATAGATGCTTTAGAGGAAGTATATAAGATTTATTTATTTAATTCAAGCAAAACTACGGGGGAATTCCACACTCACAAAGGAATTAACACACAACCTTCTTTCTGAGAAATACAAAACTATTCACTGAGAGAGGAGGAGAAAGAAAAAAGGGGCTTGAAATCTCACCTGCATGGTACGCCACTGACCCTCGGCTCCATCCCGGGTGTCTGTTCCTGGGGTAGTCCTGCACAGACACAAACAGTTACACAGGTCACAAACACACGTTTTCACAGTCATGGATTTTAACATTATGTACCATGGAGAGCCAATAGTTACTCCAAGTAATTTCACTGACAACCACAGATGAAGAACTAATCAAGACCACACACACACACACACACTTCTTTAAATAAACAAATGTCAATTTGCAAAAAAGGTTCCATATAAAATGAAGCACAACTCACATTTCAATGCTATAATGAAACCTTTCAGAACATATCATATGTCCAACAGTACAGTATCCCAAACCATAATGAGATAAAGCCACATTCACAGTTACTTTGGAAGTGTTTCATAGAATCATAAATATAATCCATCTTTGAAATACATGCTTATAGGACTTGCATGATGGCCCAGTTGTGAGTGAGCAGTTACCATGTTACCGCACTAAAATTGCAGTTACATGGGATGTAACACATGGATTGACTCAAAATAAACTACAGTGCGCACGGTCATGGTAATGAAGGAACATGTCACCCAGAGCAACAGTGCGACTTTAACTACTAAATACTGTAGGTATGATTTCTTTAGTATCAGAAAACAACGACCAAGAGTCTACAGACATGCCTGCAGCTCTGTGAGACTGTACACAGCGGTGCTTTGAGCTAAATGCTAATGCAAGCTCACAATGACAATGCTAACATGCTGACGTTAAGCAAGTATAATGTTTATCATGTTCACCATCTTAGTTTGGCTTGTTAGCATGGTAACATTTGCTAATTAGCATTAAACACAAAAGTTCAGCTGAGGCTGATGGGAATGTTATTTGGTCATAAACCAAACATTTGACCTGATGATGGCGCTAAGTGAAAAATTAAGGGATCAACAAAGTGATTTCAATTAATCCTGAGCAGAACATGAATGACTGTACCAAATTTCACGTCAATCCATCCAATGGTTGCTGAGACAAAGCCAAAAATGTCAACCTCATGGTGGCTGTGGAGGAAACATAAGGGGATCACCAGAGTCAGCTGGCAAGGCATTGAGGGTGAGGACTAACTGATGAGTTTGGGAAACATAATGCTATATCAGGTACCAAGTCTGGCTGGGGTTGCTGGAGTGTAAACTTTCCCAAATCCAATAAAGAATAGACAGAGCCGCGAATGTTAGCCTAAACTCCGCCAAAGTTGCGTCTTGGCTCCCGCTACACTGGATGTCTCAGTGCTGAACGTGGCTTTTTCTAACATCACCTGTAACCCCACAAAATAATGCAGTTAGCTAATGATATGCTGCTTAGCTTTGGAAGTAGCGCTAGGTTACTACTAAAAGTAAAAGTAAGCTGGTTAGCCGGGCATGCTAACATTTTCAGCTTACATTAGAGCAGATAAACACACCGTGTAATCCGTTCCTTACACCTTTGCTCTTGTTTTTGAAAAGTTAATAAAAAAAGGCACCACCCTCCAAACTCTTTAAATGCAGAGTATCGCTCTTACTACAGCCCCGTGCACACCACTTCAACATGAAGAGAAATCCGAAGCTTGACAGGCCTGACTATGTCAACCAAATCAAATGCTAATGACTGGGATTCCTTTCCGTTTGCCCCCTCTGTTTCTGGATATCTGTAAGTGTCAGCTACTTCTCTAGTAGCTGAGGATGTTTTGTCTCCCTCTCCATCTGTCTGCATGTATAGTATGTGTATGCTTTTCTCTCCAGGTTTCACCATGCCAAAAGAAATATCTAGTGGGCCAACTTTCGGATAAGATCGGAGTATGACTCAGAGGTAATTACCAGAGATTTGTATCTGTCTTCTAGGCTGCTCCTCCATTAACAGTAGAAACACACTACTGAACAAGAGAGGAAGGAGGAGGAGGAGGAGGGCAACGACATTATGCTCGTCTTTCATCTCTCAGTAGGCTACGTCTTCTAAATGCTTTCTTGTTCACATTTTCTCTCTCAGGTAAACTCTCCCTACTGCATTTCTTGTCAGCTAGTATTAACAGACAAAAAAAGGCAACCAAAAAGACCTTTCATTTTCGTCTCAAGTCAAAAAAATCCAAAATATGAGCAGGATCACGTCCAAAAAAAAAAAAAAAAAAAAAAAAAGTCAACCTTTGGCGAGTCACAGTAAAGGGAAATGTGCTTTTATCCAAACAAAAGAACTGATGACTGATGCAGAGACTGAAGAGGCAATACATTACTCAAAAACAAAATAGTGCTGATTAAATTATTACTATTTAGCACCTGTGTGGAGAAGAGACATGAGTAATAGGGACACTGCAGACAGACAAGCTTGGTCGGGCCAGGCACACAGGCACAGTGCAGCATTTGAGGACAGGACATCAGGGAAACATCAACGATCCTGTCTGACAACCCTATTGGGGCTTGAGGAACAGGAAATGGAGATGGATGGGGGGGAAAGCGAGAGAGAGAGAGGGAGAAGGACAGAGTGAGACATCAGCAGAGGAAGACAGAGAGACATGGAGGAATGCAGCTACTGCTCCAAGCCTGAAACCCCTTGATCCGCCAAGTCTGCTCCTCTTCCCCCTCGTCTCAACCACAAGCCCGAGGATTCCTCTGGCTGACTGGCATGTGGGCTGCATCTCCACGAGGAGGAGAGGAACGTCTGGGTGTTTGCTCCCTGATTGATGATCCACAGACACTGATGTGATCAGAGAGTTTGAGGAACATTGAGGATGGCTGAACAAATAATGGGTGGATTTATAGTGCTTTAATGTAAACCGCAGACTTGTGTCTGATAAATGGATCAACTGTTAAATGCCTGTTTTCATTGCTGTCTTCTTGGTAATTGTTGTGTCCATCATCTCCAATTCAAAACATATACTCAGTGTGGTATTCAAACAAATATGGTGGGCTAAAGAGAAAAACTGAAGCACTCCCTTCTCTACACACCGAGAAAAAAGCTTTACAATATTACAGCATTGAGTATCTAAATTTAACAGTATATGATCCACTGATTCAGACTGAAATACCTCAACAACCATTGGATGAATTGCAATAAATTTTCATACAGACATTCATGTTCCCTGGAGGATGAAGCCTACTGACTTTAGTGAACCCCGAATTTTTCCTCCATCAAATTTGTGTTTCAGAGTGAAATGTCTCAACAACTGTTGGATGGATTGCCAATTTGTCCGAAGTTAACACTCCAGCAACCTCCACCAAACACAGGTTGGAACATCTTTCCCTTCAGATAAAAGAAACATTCCAACCTATTGTGGTTTGGAAGTTACAACAGTTAATGCTGTGATTTTTGTTTTTCCAATCAGTGGTGGCGCCACTGAATCACACCTACACTCCTTCTCTATCAACATATATGATGTAATGCATTTTAGAGAGAGAACACCATGTTAACCAGCTGGTCCACTGTCATGTACTATAACTGTAGGAAACACAAGGCGTTTTCGGACCAAACTGTTCTGGGGACACCCTGAGAGGAACTGCCTACTGGGGAGTACCCGAAAACTACATACCTTCAAGGGCTTTTTTTTTGTTTGCATTCGCACCGCCAATATGATGCAAGCCAGACGGTGGTTGGTATAGCAACGTCACACACAAGATTTTTATATTTCGCTTTGACGAGTCAAAATCGCGCTGTATTTCACCCGTCGCATATACGCTCAATAAAGCCTGGACTTCACGGTCGGTCCATTTGTCTGTGTTTTGGTCCATTTTTTAAGGCTACCGTTATGAGCTGTTACACAGGTTTTTAAAAATGGCGGTTGCCGGTGCTGCATTGGCTCACGTGTTCGACCAATCACCGCACACTTATGTCACTCAAGGTTCCTTATGTGCTGGGAGAGTACCTACTCTGAAGCAGGAGATAAAAAAAGTCCCTCAAAACGGCGTCCTAAGTACTACAATTGTTCCCAGTTCTTGCAGAATGAACACAACAAAAAGGGGGCGGCCCTCCAACTCTTCTTAGAACTATGAAAAAGTTCCTCCGGTCTGAAAACGCCTATGGTCACTACCCCACGTTGGCCTGCAGAAGCCATCAGCGAAATGCAAGCTGCTGCTTCTAAGAACAACAAACACTGGCGTTATGTCCACAGCATGGCGGAGCAAAGGCCTGCAATATCAGATCCACAGCTGCTACACCGGTGTCATCAGAGCAGCCTGCATTTCCACACGGTGGCAGAGTAAACAAGTCTGAAAGAGGAAGAGCGGAAAGGTGCGGGCCAAGCAGGGAACCATGTGGAAACAGATAGCCATCATCTACAGCAGCTATCACACTGGCATATCACCGAGCTGTCTAAAAATATAACTTAAGCCATGAATTACAACGGATGTGAGTGTATGGGTGTGTGTGTGTGTGTGTTGAAGGTACAGTTTGCAGGGAGGGAAAGTAGTGTGTTTCTGTTTGTACGTGCCCACACAACCTCACCTATAGGGGTTGGGCAGGGACTGTGTAGTGAACTAATGCAGGTCTGTTTGTTTAACCTCGTGTCATCAGGCTAAAACCTCTAGCTCCGCACACGATAACAGCAACCATCATTAGCTGATGATCTGACTGGAGTGAGGAGAACAACAGCATATCTGTGTGTATGTGTTTGGGCATGTTCATCATGGATGCAAGTGCTTTCTTGATACAAACACATAAAACTGATAAATCACTAAGTTTGTTATTGAATGAGCAGCAGAAAAGCTGAAATGATGGAGTGCGCACATAGTGTTGAGCTTAGCAGTGTTCTACTCATATTATACAAATTTTGGCCCAAAATACGTCCCCAATAAAGAAATTTCGTTTGGGATCAAATGTAATTTTATATACCTTTCAGGGAACCTTTTAGGGTAGTCACTTAGGTACTATTTGCATTTCGACTGCAGGAACCTAAGCCCAATTTTGATTAAAACACTTTGGGGCAGCGGAAACAAGTTGTGAACACAACATATCACCTTTTAAGTTGAGATGGCGAACTGTATTTCCTTCAGGAGTCTCTACCAACTCTTGAAGGAAATATGTGGCTCTTTAGCTGCTAAATGCTCCACTCTGTTTGTACCAGCTAGTAGCTAAGTGTGTCTGTCTGCCGTTTGGTGCTGAGCAGGTAGTGTAGTCGGTTTTTAGAGCTTTTTCACCGAAAAACAGGTATACCAAGGAGCACCTCGCACATTGTTGTTGTGCTGGTGGTTCTGCGTGTTCCTCAGCTTCCAGATCAGTGGCCTTGGCACAGCGACTGGTCCTTTGTTTTATCCTAAATTGACCCTGTTAGAATAAACAGGTTGACAGGAGCAGCACTGAAAAACGGGTAATAGGACTGCTGCATCACGGGAGGAAGAGGAAGAGAGCTGTTCCCAGGACCTGGTCCCGGGGCATACCAGGACAGAGGAAACACTGCCATTCCAGTGTACTGAGCAGTTTTATTTCTTGTTTTTGTGTGCAAGAGTGCATACTGTTAGTCATAAAGCCACACACACAAAACTGTGTTTATGCACATGAACAGAGAGTGAGTCAATACAGTCATCAGAGACAGAGGGTCTCTGATCGAAACTGCGAAAACCATCAGTTTCATTCAGACACTGATGGCTGCTGAACCACTTTCAGTCCACCATCACGACCATGACACCTATCCATCCATTTTCCCATATTCCCTTCTCCCCTACGAGCTTCTTCACTTCCCTATCCTCTCACAGGGTTATGCTCTTTTTCTTTTTTGTAGGATTTTAGGGGTTTGTTTGTTTTTCAGGACATGAGGGTTTTCCTGCTTTTTTTCCTGTGTTTTTCATATTCTGAATAGCTTCCCTTGATTTTTCTACCTCCCGACGTTCTACCTTGCTACCCCCACCTCCTCAACCCTCCACACTCCAGCTACACTCTTCCACCCCATAACTAAGGCTAGATCTCTCTTTGTCCCACAGCCTAGCAACCAGTGTGTGTACCGGATGAAAAACAACCGTGCTACCAAGCATATGCATGCTGTACATTCATGGAGACTCTTATCTTCAGAGGAATGAGAGAGAAAGCGAGAGGTCATGACAGGTCTAGGAATTGCAGTGGGGTCAAAACAGATCTTAGATTACAAACACACAAAACAACACATTTACCTTACATACAAAGCATTCAAACTTATCACATAACACAAATTCCTCCGACTTCCTTGTTGGACAGGAAACTGGCAACAGTGGCTTAGGGGATTTAAAAAAATTTACTTCCACCTTTTTAAAACCAGCTATTAATTTGATTTTAACGTGTTGAACCTCGAATTTCCCTTTGTTTGGCATCTTTGCATTGGGATTTTGACCAGAATTAAAACAGTACAACAAGTGCAGTGAAATGGGACAATGTTTGGTCATACAATTAAGACTTAAGCTGTGTCTCAATTTGCGTTCTTCCATACTTACACTTGCTATTTTGAGTGCATAAATGCATTCACATTGACAAGTATGGCAAAATGCAGTGCAATATGAGTACCCGGATGGTGTACTCATAATGGTCAAAAAATTGAGTGTGGAACGCTGCACACTTCTCACCCTTAATGGTTGCAATCTTGGCTCTGTAGCAGAAGGGGAGGGACCACCAACATATGAAAATGGCGGCTGCAGTTGCAATTGTTACGGTGAACACCACACTAAAAGTAAAAGCATGTTCATTTTTATTTATTTTTAATAAAATTGAATTGAAGTCAAGTGAGCAAACAAGCCAGCAGTTTTTTTGGTGGGCGACAATCACGGTTGGCGATAATGCAATGCCCGGGTTGCAATTTGCCATTAAAAAGAAAAAGAAGCGGTCAAATGTTGTGATCATCATTTCCGGTAAGTGCACAACGGCCGTGTCCGATTTGAGACAACACTACCCTGTCAAAATTCACGCACAACGCAAGTAAGTACATTGTGTACATGTAAGTGTAGTAACGAAGTAGCCGAATTGAGACACAACATAATAGTCTGCAGCCATGCTAGCAGCTCTGTGAGGCTGTACTCAGGCACAGTGGTGCATTGAGCCAAATGCTAACATCAACATGCTAACGTTCTAACACTGACAATGTCAACATGCTGATGTTTAGCAGGTGTAATGTTTACCGTGTACACCATCTAAGTGTTAGCATGCTAATATTTGCTAATTTGCACTAAACAGAGTGCAACCGAGACTGATGGGAATGTCATTAGTTTTGGAGGTCTTTACTGGACAAATGGAAATTTAAAAAGAAAGTGGTGGACCGACTGGCTGACCAACATCACAACATGCCCCAAATTAAAATCTGTTACTTTTCTTGAGAGGTGACCGGCTACTGCGGATGCTAAGAAGTGAAGAGAGAGCGAGTTGGCATAGGGGCAGAAAGAGATTTGTAAAGTGAAGAAAATTGAGTGCAAAGTTGAGCCTGAAAGTCAGCAACCCCAACAAACCGAAAGAGAGAGACAGACAGAGAGACAGACAGGCAGAATCTGGCAGTCTGCGGGGCATTAATGACTGGATTTGTGTTTATATTCAGACCTACTTTCTTACCACGGGGATGCTACGTGAAAAAGACCAGCATGCAAACTTGCAACTGCTGTTGAGTAAACAGTCATTACCCAAGCCCTTCAATTTGCTGCTTTATCACCTCTCCTGGACTTAAGCTTAATGTCTTTATAATGAAACCCAGATGCAGAGAGAAAAGTAGTGGAGAACTCTGAGGAGGTAATGGGACTGGAGTTATCACCACTCAACTTCTTCCTCACCCATGGGAGCTTCGTCTGTATGTGTTTAACTGAGAGCATGTGTGTGTACGTGTACTCTTTTTTTTTTTTTTAGCTCCATCAGACAATATTCTAGCGTTTTTTCCCCCTCTAATTTCACAGAAAGGAATTGAGTAAATATAATAGATTTAGATTTGGAGTATAATGTGATAAGTGAAACTGAATTTAAAATTAATTTTTGCTAAGAAATCAGTATATAAAGACACACACACATACACACACACATACACTTGATGTTTGTTGTGAACTGTGTATTCACACCAAAAATGAGTCAAGTTTTTCTGCAGAGACAGCACACCCCACATTAGTGTTCTCCAGGGGGCATGAATCTGATTATTGGTGCAATATTGGGGGGGATGTTTTTAGCCATTGCCAATTCCATCTGGGAGAACTCCCTATGTTACTCTGACTCTGTGTTATGATTTGAATCATAGAGTAACGTACGGAGGGGCTGACATTACAGGACTAACCGTTGCTGTGCGTTTCAACAGTTGTTCATTTGCCATCATCACAACTGGATCCATGAAAGAGAGACAGCTAGCTAACACTAGCTAGACACCCCTCATTTCTTTAATGCAGGACAAACTCAACAGTGACTGTGCAGGAGCCACCGAAGACAGGTGTTGAAATAACATGAACAAAAATTAACATCTAGTGGGAATCAGTGCTAAACTTAGCAAGCTAGGCTAACTAGCATCAACTTAAGCCGTATTCACACATGCACTGTTACCCTGAACTTTTCCGTTCATTACCCAGATGACCTGTCTGTGTGAACGCAAATGTCCGAATTAGTTGAACCGGACATTAAACAGACTTTATCCTCCCAGCGCCGTAGTAAAAGTTAGTTATCCTTGCTTGCTAGCTTCCACTTTCCGCATGAATACAAACACAACAGCACAATGCTTCTCCAAAATGTTGAATGTTGTAAAGGGGCAGACATTTTAAATCGCTAATGGTACATAACCAACACTATGTGGGTTTGTTGAAAAAGGGAAAAACATTTTGGATCAATGTTCGTAGGATGTACAGCAGGGGTTCTCAAACTTATTACTCAAAGGTCCGCATCTCACACACACACACACACACACACACACACACACACTTTACAGGTAGGCTTCTCGTCGCAATTAGTGTCACATCTCTTTTGATTCGGCCAGAACACAGCTCAGACAGTTAGTCCATATTTATTTCTGACTCAGACATATTCTTACAGCTACATTTACTGTAGTACTGTAATGTACTGGAGAAAACGAGACACATTCTGTATCTGTGATTTAGGAGCTGATAGCAAATTCTCCGGTGTAACGTTACTGCGTGAACTCGGCAGCAGCAACACACAGCACTCTTTACCGCAGTTAACATCGCCATGACAACGATGTCAACGATAGGGACATTAGCCACATTAAAACCACATTCATCTGGAGGATCGCTGTGAATGATCTCCAGCTGCACTGTATATTCAACGTCACTAACAATTTATTGATCAATATTGTATGTATGCATTTCAAAATAGAAAATTTTGTATTCATAACACGAGGTACGGGCTGGGTCCGGATTGCCTTGCAGCCACAGGTCCGGATTTTGAGAAGTCCTGATGTACAGTATGACGTGCTCCTGTTGGTAATGCACCACAGAAATTGATAGTATGTCTTCTAGCAACACCGGCTCTCAGATGTCGGTCAACCACTGCCAAAGGATACACCCGCCCAGAGGCATGAAGCTTAGAAGCTGTTTCCACAAATATGTCCAAAAACTGTTTTATCCTCTTGTGAAAAATGGAAAAATATGCAAAGTAGACACAGCATTAATATTGTTTATTTTTCCTCACATAAAAAGTTTGACTTTAAGAGTCAAATATGGGGGAACACTGCCTTCGCCAGGGGGGTGGTTTGGCAAGCAACATATCTATGAAGATGGTAATACTAACGGCATTACTCATTCATTGTTGTGCCTTTCAATGTCTGGCAATAGACATAAACAAATTTGCAAAAGCCAAATTTGCGAGATATTTTAACATTTACCAATATTCCAAAATGACATGGCTTGGATGGAAACCTGTAAGCAGCACACATACAGTGCAAGTATATTTCTCCTGCTCAGCCTCCCCTCTCCGTATGCATCTATAGCTCTCTTTGTCTTGTCTGTGCATCCCTCTGTTTTTGTTTTATATAAATTGCCTGTGAGACCTTGAAAGATGTTGTACAAGTTTCATCTTTTATTTTTGTTATTAAAAGGAGCAGAGTTTTGACCCTGGGAGAGACGGTGCTGGCAGCTCTCCACAGGCCTTGGCAGTCACTAATATTTCACATTCATAACACTTTCGAGGCTAAACTTACACGCTGTAAAAAACTCACAAATCATGAACCCACACTGTCGAAGAAATAGTTCCTGAGTCAGAAGAATAATATTAGGTAAAAATGTAATGCAAATAGGTTTTGCGAGAGAATCCATCTATCAGAAAGCAGACATTTATACAAGTTTAATCCTGCCCTTTATAAGCTTAGTAAGGAGGATTCAAAACAGCCCTAGTGTAACTGCTGCAAGATCCAAAACTATTACTGCTTATACATCCTTGCAGCTGTGTATTGAAATGTCTTGATATATTAACCCTTGTTCTATTCACTCTCTGCATCTCTTAATGTGCATCAGTATCACTCAGTGGCCAAACATCTACAAGTCTGGCTGTTTTTATTCTTCAAAGCAGTTCAGAACTGCAGTGCTGATGCAGAAATGGGAACCGCATGTGCATTCTTTGGAAAAAGAAATAAGGGCTCAAATGAGAGGTGTTAAAATTTCTCTAATTGTATTTTCCTCTTGGAGGTGTTTCATCTACCCAAAGTAGGCCATTAGATCCAAAGAGAATGGCTTAGCTGCTGGATAATGGGGAAGAAAATAAAGCTTTTGAACAGTACCACTATGTTTACTACTATTAAGAGTCTATTTCACTAAGTCTATGTCCTCTAAAAAGGGCTTTATTGGCTAAGCCACTCATCTTTTCTCCATACACTCAGATTTACATGTATGTGGGGGATCCTACCTTTAAAATTACAAGAGTGCTGCTGCTCTTCCATTAGGACAAGTTTACAACATTCCCAAGGAACATTTTGCACATGCTAATTACCCGTCTTATTTCCAATTCAGGTTTTTGTTAGCTCAAAAACTTGTTGAACTATGGGGACCAGAGAGAGGGAGAACAAGAGAGCAGAACGGAATAGTCAGCCAATGGGAGGCTTATTCCTGCAGTCCACATCCCTTGAGTTCATTCAGCTATATTGCCTAATATATAACAGTGTGGAAAAATGGGGGAAAGGGCCAAATGCAAAATAAAAATTGCTTCTCTGTTGAGTGTAGGTGTGTGAGAAGTTGTCAAAAGTTGTTCTTTTCTTAGAAAGCTTACCCTTCTTGCCAGACCCAGAGCTATGTAGCACTTCTCCCCAGCATCAACGATCTCCAATTCATAGTAGTGGCAGCGGGTGGTGAGTGGCTGGCGGGCCTGGGCCAAACCCACGTCCATGATGCTCTTTCCTTTGCCAACATACTCCAGGAGCTGAGGAAGGGGATGAACGGAGGGGGAGAGAAAGGGGGATGGGAGTTAATATGTTAGGGAAATAAACAATATAAAAAAGGGATGAATTAAACACAAACATGTTAAGATACAGAGTCACACATTCCCACCCGAGTTACTGCCCAATAAACTCCAAACATAATGCTCATTCACCCCTAGACGAATGATGAAGATCACTATCCAAGATGACGACATCACTTTGTTGGTCAAGCTTGACCAACAAAGTGATTGTCGGATTATCCGAAACACCCTCCCCTCACACCTTTCCAATGTCGGGATTGAAAAGCCTTTAATTACTTAACAAAAACAATCCAACAAGCACACCCACTTCATACAGCGATTGGCCAGGTGTGCGGCCAGGTGTGAGTAACTTCTCTCTCAAGCTCTCTCTTTATCAGTCACCTAGTGGTAGTGTCTATTGCTCCACCACTATATCTATATATAAATATCTCAAAAACTATGCAATGTATTGCTATAAAATTATAAAAATGTGTACAAAAATGTGGATATCATGTATAATTTTTGACGCTAACACTCTTAACTAAGATGAACATGGTAAACATTATACCTGCTAAATATCAGCATGTTAGCGTTGTCAGTGTGAGCATGTTGCTATGCTGATGTTAGCATTTAGCTCAAAGCACCACTGTGCAGTCTCAGAGCCATTAGCAAGGCTGCAGGCAACTACTTTTGCAACACCATAAATGCCTCTGAGGAGAGACTGTCCAAATGTGTCTCATGTCACAGGGACATGATTTTACCCCACCTTTGAGAGTGACCAATCACAACAGCTATAAACACTTTAGCCCAGAGACATGGTCGGACGACACGTCATACAAACAACAGCCTGAAGTTTCTGTTGTTTAATTTTCCTGACTGTCTTAGCTTCAGCTTTAGTTTATTTGGTTAGTTTGCCAGGCCCAAAGAGCCGGCAGTAATGCAAGTCTCTGTAAGTGGGAACGTTGAGATGGAGACAAAAGATGGAAGACAGCAGATCAAGCTTGGGCAGGATCCTTGGCCCGATGTTGCTCCAGAGGCGAGGGACTTAACCACGCAACTAGCTTTTGCAAGTGTGTCCTAAGTGAGTGGGCACCGTGACGGATTGACACTTCCAAACCCAGCGAAACCCTCTCTGAACCGCCCATGATGACTACAAGTATCAACAGCCACAAGAGATTGCATGTACAGCACCCGATGATAATGCAATTACTTTCTATTTTGGTCTTAAGCATCTAAACAGGTGAAGATGGGTGGGTACAGGTGAGTAGGTGGGCAGCTAGGCAACCACAAAGCCTTTAGGCTGAGCAGTGATTCCATGCCATGAGTGCATGAGTGCGAGTGTGTGAGCATGTGCTCAATGAAGAATACGCCCCCAGTTTGAAAGGCGAGGATGACAGACAAGGTGGGGGTGGACAAAATTGCTTCTGTATTAAGCCTTGTGATTGCATGTGTGTTTGCATGTGTGTGTGTGTGTGTGTGTGTGTGTGTTTCACTAGCCAGCCACTTGAAGGACACACCTGGTGGGAACAGCTATTCAACATCTACGTCATAAAAAAAGTCAAGTGTCTCAATTAAGTTATTACCATTTTCCCTTTATGTTATTCCCTGTTGCTTAGTGATACATTAAACTGAAAATAACTCAGAAATGAAGCTGAGGGAGTCAAAACGTTTCATTTCAGTCTTTGAGCTCGATGATAAATTCAACTGGTTGTTGAGAACAGTACTTAGCTATAGCTATATTTTATTCAAGATTCAGTTAAGTGCCAACTTTGGTTAATTTAAAGAGATCAAAAACAAAAGAGGTAGTTGGTAAATGCATGCAGCATTCAAACCATGACCACACTAAGGAAAATATAACACTGTTAAACAAACACTGGCTTTGTGTCCATATTGAATAATTTCACATCATTTCTAGGTTTTAATCTTCAGAAACATTAATGAACCTTTGCTACACATCATTCCCGATCTCTCTCGGATCGGCTCCGGTACCCATCCTTACAATCCTCAGGACATCTTTAATTCTATTCCTTCCTCATCCCAATCCCTAATATTTACTTAGTTGTGTTTACATTCAGTGTTTCTCACCCAACACACAAATTGAATACATGTCCTTCCTCATAAAACATTAGCCGATTTTTTTTAAATATTTCGAAGCCTGCATCCTTTGTCTCCGTGCATGAGAAAAAACTCCACATGGTACCTTTGAGAAAAACTGTTTTACTAGCATCAAACAGCAGCTAAACTCACGGTTTCTAACAGAGTTCAAAATAAGTACAGACAGACCATAAGAGGTGATCACACCGTATGAAGAACGGTGCATAGACCAAGTTGGCCTTACAGGATTATTAAACTAAAGCCTGCGTCTACAGTTACGTAATTCCATCAGCTTCTAGTTGTCAGTCTGGTTGCATAAAGACTGCAGAAATACTCTGTGTGTGTTCTGTGGTCAAGGCCCATTTGTGACAATTTCAACAGCGATGAAAATGCTGGTAAACCTGGGCAGTAATAATTTAACATTATTTTAAAGTAATTCTGTAATTCTATAAAGTTTTGTACTTGATGTCTGTTCATTTTTGTACTGTTAAACGTCCAATAGACTAAGAGCTTGTAATTAAAAGAGCATCATTCTGTAACTGTAGATTCATCGCCATAATTAAAGTTAGTTTCTACCTAGTCTGTCGCTATGCATTTTTACACTAATGGAGACAAAGAAAATGTCTTCAAATTCCTGGAACCAAATTCCTGTTTCTTTACAGTACTCTGCTGATTAATTGCTCACATGGATAACAATATTAGCATCCGCCTTCTTTGTTACAGACTGCCCTTTCGTGTGCACTCTTGTGCCTCCTTAACCTGCTGCACGTTCATGCCTGGACAGCTGCTGGGTTCTTTTGGGAGAGGAGGAAAGAGTTTCGGTGTGATGAGCAGTCAGTCGCACCTTCTTTTGCTTCTTGCTGCAGAGTAATGGAAGGAGAAGAGAGAGAGAGAGACGAGAGGGCAGAAAAAGAGAGACGTAGCCTTGAGCAAAGCATGCCTCACTGAGATAGCTGACAATCTCTCTCTCTTTCACTCTCTTTCTTGTTGCTCTCTCACTCACTCCTATAAGTGGTGCGAATGGTGATGGGGGTGTGCAAGGCCGTGTTTTGTTGAGCTGCTGCCTGGGAAACAGCTGTAACGCCCAGAGAGTGGTCCTGCCAGTTTCCTGTCACACCTAATGGGGGAACTTAAAGAAAGGTGATACTGAAATTAAAGAGACCTCTTCTTTTATTATGCGGTTCACCAACCTGTCAACCAAACTCTGATCTGATTAGACATCACGTAATAGTTGTTGAGTCCATATAACTCAGCTAATAACTTGTCTTTACTGCATTTATATTTTTATTCTTTATTACATTTTGTTTTTTCGTGGGTTTGCTTCTTTATGTATTTCTAATCGTTTTCTCATTGTTTGTTCACTCGTGGTCCTTGTAAAAGTGTTTTTTTTTGTTCCCTTTTCTTTCCTGCACATTTCTTCGTCACTGTTATTTCTTCTCTCAAAATAAATCCCTTTTACAATTTATATGCTTAAAAGCTAAAATATGGACATTAAAATGTGAACGATCTGGGCGAAATGTGCCACTTTAATCTGGAAAATATATGAGCTGGCCTTGTCCTTGTCCAGAGGCTGTGATTCCCCGCTCTAATTCATCTCACACTTGGGCTGGATGCCCTCCAGTAGCTAAATCTGACTTGTCCATCAGTCACTTTTTTGTGCATAAGGCAACCAAGATGAATATCCTCATGGACTGAAAACCACCGCTGTAATTCCACAGCTGGTCATTGCTGCTTTTTAATGGGCTAGCAGCTAACAGGTAATGTTTGCACTGAATGCATCCACTAGTGCTGAACAGTGTTAAAATTACTCTACCTAAACCATATCAGGACTTTGTTTATATTACCATCAAACGCACTACATTAGCTCATTCATGGGAGTTACAAATTACCTGAACAAAATTGCTACAACTCACTACCGCCTATTCATTCAAACAGCATAATTTCTCACGTTTAAATTCAACTCAAACGGCAGGTTGTTAGCAAACGTCTCAAACACCATATTTGCAGTACATTTTTGTACGTGAACAAGTTTTTGTGTAATTTTATGATTCAAAACAAATCACTCTCTCACTTGTTTCAGAGCTTTAACAACTTTCTTGTTCAAGCGTGTAAAGCTGCTGCTCGCTGTGTGACTGACCTTGTTTAAATGGGTTAGGAAGTTCAAATAGGCACTTAGCACAAAAACAATATGCAAAACCAAAACACAACCTGTAATTACCATAGCACTGACACAGTAAGTGAGGTAGAGTTAGGTGAACAAGTATTTACTGTTAGATGATGAGATGATATTGGCCTGGATGCATGCAGCATGCCTCACGGCAACATCCCCACCTGCAGCAACACTGTGTTTAAAATTCTGCAAGACCGCAATTGACTACCTTTATGTTATGTGTAAGATTTGAACACTACGCAACCGCCACAAGTTATTTCATGAAACAATGCTGTAAAACAACAGACATACGTGCAGGTTTAATCAATCAATCGTTCCGATTTCCGTTGAAACCTGTAAGAACCAAGGACCCACGTTGTTGCCCTTCACCGACACCTCATCATCACTCACTGGCCATGTGTAGCTTTTCATCACCTTTTAATATACTCCATTCATAATCACCATTACCACTGCTGGGAAGATGTTGGCCAAATTAACTTGCGGCTCCAATGCCAGCACGTATTGCCAGCCACCAGCGCTGATTTATTTGAACAAAGTCGTAAAAAGTTACAGTATTACAGGAAGGTTGTCACCTTTGGAAAAAACGGTTCCTCTTGGGTAAGAGCTAAATATCACCAGAGAGAGGATGAAAATCTTAAATAGATGGCAAGACATACTGATAATAACTTCACAGTTGTTATACTTTGATGCTAAACTAGTGTTGTGTGTTAGTGCTGACTGAAACAAGTGCACTATTCAGGGCGATGAGGAAGGTGTTTTAACAATCCTCAAGGATCCACGTCATGAGTTTCCTTCCTCATAAAACATTTGTAAAGCAGACTTATTCAAAATCCAGCATTGTTTCCATCCATCTTTACTAGCTAGCAGTCTTCTTCTTCTTCTTCCCTGTCTTTGTTGGCGCTTTGCAGCATATCTTGTGCATATCACCTGTGGATCAGTGAAACACCACTGGCAGGAATGTATATCACGTCACCCATGTGCATGTGCATGCATGTGCGTCCTTGTGTGCATGCACAACATAACTGAAATGGGGACCCATTCATAGGAGAAAAACTCCACAGGGAACCTTTTACTAAAGAGATTCAAAAACATTTACTGAGTTGACTCAACCTGAGAAAAAAAGTCTGCTACTCTATAAATTGAGTACAGTATATTCTCAGGTTTAATGAATAACATACACGACTCCAGGTGCAGAATGAGTCAAGCACTAATTATATTTTCCATGTCCACACAGCCATGAGTCCCCATGATGTAAATGTATTCAACTTCCCACGAGGTTCGATGTACACGGCCAAAACTGATGTCCGTGCAGACTGTACATGTGTGAACACGGCTGCCTATGCGGACACCAAATGACATGACCACGTGAGTATCTGCTGCCCTTCAGAAACAATACGGTAAAATATTGATTTCACTCACTACCAGATTCATCACCATGATATTCCAACTCTCTGCAAAACATAGAAATCTGGCCACAAAGTGGACAAATAATATCCATATTATCATAAATATATAGCCTACTGGAAGAGTTATGTTTAAAGAAATTATCAGAAAAATATATATTCAGCTAAGGGTGTTGATTTCTTTCCCTGAACACATTCAGAAAAAGAAAGAACATGCAAACTCCTCACAGAAAGCTCTCAGTCGGCCACCAGGTTTAAACCCAGGACCTTGTTGCTGTGAGGCGACAGTGCTAAACACTGAGACACAGTATTACAAACTATGACAAAACAATTTTTAAGATACAAATAAGCAGCAGGCTGAAGAACAAAGAAACAAAATACTTTAATTAAAATTCAATTAGGTCTTTTTCTTCTCTAAAATCCCCCAATTATGGCCATGAGTGACCTAGATATAACTTTTCTGCTCTCTCCCTGACAATGCAATACTAACAGCAAAACTGCTTACAGCAAAAGCTTTGTGTCCTCACACACACAGCTAATCTCTA
Organism: Macquaria ambigua; assembly: GCA_008360985.2. Classification (NCBI taxonomy): domain Eukaryota; kingdom Metazoa; phylum Chordata; class Actinopteri; order Centrarchiformes; family Percichthyidae; genus Macquaria; species Macquaria ambigua. The sequence continues at coordinate 88,338 of VMKM01001726.1, read as the reverse complement.
CACACCTCCAGGGAAACACAGCTTACAATCAGTTGTATGTAACAAAGCTGGATACAAATGAGCTGCATGGTACTGTGGGTTTGGAAAGACACTTGCACACAAACCTGTCATCTTACGGTGATCTATTGCCCTGTAAGAATATCAGGGAAGAGAGTTTGTGAAACTGAAAGGAATCTCAGAGTAGAGCAGAGTCATCCTCTGGTGACAACAACCAACAATTAGGGTACAGATGCAGATAAAGCAGAGACTTTAAGCTCAATTTATACTTCTGCGTTAAAAGGTTATTTTGTACCTACGACATCTACGTGCTTGAGGTTACGCCGTATGCGCCTCCTCAAAACTCTAACTACACGTCGGGGCTACGGCGTTGACGGAGACCACAAAAACTGTGATTGGTCAGCTTGGGCTGCTTGCGTTTTCAACTTTCTGATGCCGGTGGAGATCGTTGAGAGTGAAGACAACATTAAACAAGTTGAAGAAAGACTCAGACTCAGTAGTCTTCTCATTTTCAGTAATGCACATCTAGCAAAGCCACTACACTGCAGACCTCCTGTTCACCGTGATCGCGGCTCTGTATGAACGCATGAACGTGATCACAGTGGTTGCACAGAGGTAGTCTCCTATTCAGCGATGAGACAAGGCAAAATGTAAAGTATGTAATAGTATATGAGTATGTGGGTAGCCCATCGTCACTCTCTATTATAATTAAAGCATGCGTCTAGGTGAAATCATGATGACGACTCCCGTTAACCCCTTGAGTCGACTATAAATCCAGCTTTACTCCGGTCATCTTGTGTGACGCAGGTCCACTCTGCCACCACCAGCCAGCCTCCACTCAGTCCATCGACTTTCCCTGGATTAAGTGGTTCGTAGTTTCCTCTTTTCTCACGCTGCTCAGTTCAGAGAACTGGAGGCAACCGTGATGGTGCCACTGCTGGGCCTGGGAGGTTGCAACCACAACAACTTGATGGGAAAGTTGTGAACTTTTATCCAAGAGCAGTGTCATGTTGGGATTCATGGCTATTGTTCCCAGAGGAAGGAAGGAAGGAAGCAGGCAACCTTAGAGGGGGCGTTGGTACTACAGCTGGCTCTGGCAATAGGAAAAGGTACAACGAGGAACGGAGCAATAATGATTATTACTTGACAATGATTGGTGTAGTTCAAACAGGAGATACTCTGGGGGGGATACTGCACTGTGAAGCAAAGTTTAAAAAAAACTTTTGTGCACCTCAGCAGCAGAAAAAAATGTGTCAGAGGGTAAGACACATGCATCTTGAAGAGTTTTATCTTCACATATAGGGGGGTGGTGGAGAGAGAGAGAGGAGGGAGTGAACGTGAGATATGGGCTGTGAGGGAGCGCCGGTACACTTGGGAAAACTGATAACTGCAGACTCAGGTGCTGTCCACTTAGTTGTCGGCCCGCTCATCCGCAGCTGAGGGGATTAAGTTGGTGGGCACAGCCACTGCTGTGACAACAGGAGGCAGAGGATTGGAGGCTCGTGTTCGCACTGAGCCGCACGTACGCAGTGGAAAGCCAGCCAAAAGTCTCTACTCAAGAAAAACAGAGCAGGGGCATGGTGGCAAGCAAAAAAAAAAAAAAAAACATCATTCATGTGGATTATTATCAAACATGTTGTGTTTGCCTAAGACACCTTCAGCTGACAGTGGTGACAAAGGTAGAGAAAACAAATCCCTCAATGTATGTGCGATGAAGTAATCTTATAGAATTCAAGAAGTCAGATCACTCGTAAAGGAACATTAAATTTATTGGGTGTTAAACAAAAGCCTTGAGAACTAAAGCCAACAGATCAATCAAATCTTTCTGAATGGTGTTAGTGGCTCGAGTTGTCAGGAGAGGCTGTTTTAAGTTTGTAAATGTCATGTGATCAAAATTATTTTCTTTCCTCTATTTAAATAATTAATTACTAACTAAACTGAAAAGCGCGGCTGCACTGACCTCCATTGGTTAGAAGGTAAAAGTCTGTTGAACCTTTTTCGGCATGGTCAGGTGAGGTCTGTTGTGACCACACCCAGCTGTGAGGTACTATAGTGCACTGTTTAAAGCTCTAATCTTTCTAGTTTTGGTTGCTATAAAGGCACTTTGTAACATGTTTTAAGGGGAAACTCTCGAGTTCTGCATAATTTCTGTGGGTGTAATAGCAGATCTGATGTTCTCGTTAACTACACTCTTCTAGATTAATCCTGTTTACTAATTAATGGCCTTTACGCCACTTAATTGGTGGTAATATGCCAACAAATAATGCTTCCGATACCAAACCTTTTATGGTCGAGTTCTGCATGAAGAGAACTAGTTCGTAAGACATGTCATCAGACCACATCGGGAAATCAAAAGTGTTTATAGATGTTCCGAACAGCCACAATGGAAGAGAGGGGAGGGAGGGAGGATACGTTTAAATACGGGGATAATGGCAGGAGGTGGAACGGGTCATCCACTGATCACAGGGTTGGCGGTTCAATCCCCACCACCTCCTGTCCACATGTAGAAGTGTCCTTGGGCAAGACACTGAACCCCAAATTGCTCCCGATGGTCAGGCCAGCACCCTGCGTGGTAACTCGCTGCCATCGGTGTGTGAGTGTGTGTGAATGGGTGAATGAGCAGCAAAAGCCTTGTAAAGCGTTTTGGATAAAACTGCTATATAAATCTAGCCATTTTCCATTCATAATGGAATTTTCACTATTTATGTTTCTGTAGCAGACGTGGTAAAACTGAGGCAGTGCGCCACAGACGGCTCTATGCAAGGAAAACACTGAATATATTTAAAAAGACATTACTTAAAAAGTCCACAATTCTTATGGAGTGTTCAGACCAAATGAAAAGCTAATTTTAGAAGTGGTGTGATTGCATATAAAGTCAATGGAAATCAATCCTGGATGGCACAAACTGAGGTGAAGACACATCTGCATGGTTTGCAAATTTGCAAAGTTGAAAGATTTTCACTTATGCTGAGACTTTAGGACTCCACTTAATAAATGTACACAGAAAAAAAAGGACAGAAACTGGAGGAAACCAACAGAAAGAAATGAAGTTTCTAATAGGTTTAATACACACACACACACACACACACACACACACACACACACACACACACACACACACACACACACACACACACACACACACACACACACACACACACACACACAGGGAGTCTCAACACACAAAAAGACTCAGCCAGTGCATAGGTTGCTAGCTAGCTACAGCTAACATCTGTACAGTCAGCATGTTGGCTCTTGGGGGCGAATAAACAGGGACTGCAAAACCAGTTCAGCGGTCAAATTGGTGCAAATACCACAATGGTCGCGTAAACAGGTTCATTACATGGAACAGTTAGTTTAAGCAACCATGTAAAGTTTAAACAGATAAGTTTTTAATTCTCAGTTTTGGCTGTATTGATATATATTGCACATATTGCTATACTTAGATGCAGCCACGTCTAAGCTAATACAACTTTAATAATCACTTACCGCAAGTTCAAGAAAAAAAACAATCTGTAAATCACTACAGATTTTTTTTGTTGTTTCATTTATTGTACTTAATGATAGGACATAGCCTAGGTGCTTATTATGTGGACGCCTTTGTTTAAGATAAATCTGTGCATCATTATAGACAAAAACAAAACAAAAAATGGATGGCTGGTCTTTAAATACGTCCAGAAATTCAACTTAAAAAGAGACAAAAAATCATGTTTTCTCCTCGTCATTATGGGGTATTGAGTGTACACCGATCAGCCATAACATTATGACCACTGACTGGTCATAATGGAGGAACATTGATTATCTCGTTACAATGGCACCTGTCAGACACACACACACACACACACACACACCTCTATCTCTCTGACAGGTGCCATTGTAATGAGATAATCAATGTTCCTCCATTATGACCAGTCAGTGGTCATAATGTTATGGCTGATCGGTGTAGATTGATAAAATTGAAAAGATTGAAAAAGATTAATTCAACATAACAAAATGAAATGTTGCAAAAAGTGAAGGGGTCTGAATACTTTCTGAATGCACTGTAAATAGAGGCTTTAGATATAGAGGCTAAATTAAGTGTTGTGTCATCACACTGCAGAGAGATAAACCTTTATTTCAAGTGGTGTTGCTTTTTAGGAGAGGTAATAAGTTTGGCAGGCATCACACATTTAATGTTTACATTTTGCATAATGGCAAACCTGCTTTCATCACGTATCAAGCTGCCAGTGAAACTCTTTATAGGCAAAACAGAGCCAACAAGGGCACAGCCATTAAATTAAAATTCACTCCATTTACTTCAGTTTTCCAGTCGAGTAGAACCACGAGGGCAGAGTACCCCCGAACAAATGGCCTTCAGATTAGATGATTAAAAAGTTGAAAGGAACAAAATAAAGGATGATCAAAATAAAATGAAGGAGGCCAGAGTGAAAACAGTATCCTCCCTGAAAAGGAATCTTCAAAGTTTTCTTTTATACTAACTTTATCAGAGCCGTTTCAAGGATAGCAAAGATGAATGGTGCAATATTTGACAACAAGAAATAGAATAAGAGAGTTATAAAACACGTGAGTGGATAGAACAGAGCAGGAGGGGGGAATATTTGGCAAGGTAGGTATGATGATAGATAGATACCCGCCTATCTAAACAGGAGTGCCGCCCCCCCGACTGTAATGTAAGCAGTTCACAAAGGCAAAGTCTTAGCTGCAGACAAGTAACTGCCATCACCATTGTACTCTGTGCATTCTGTGGCTTTGCACTCCTCAGTACTGCCTCATCAAAAGCATACCAGTCAGAAAAGTCATTTATCTTGCAGCAATCTCCCCCCCCCCATCCCTCTTAACAATCAGTAAGGACAGCCATCACCCGGAACAGTTATTATCCACACTTATCAAATAGCAACGTAGAAAAAACTATTTCACTGTTTTGACCAAATGTTCGTGAGGTGCTGCTGGGTGAAACAAACCGCAGAGGATCCAGAGAGGTGCCATTCATCTACTTACGATAGATCTGTAAGTCATCGGAAACCACCAAGACTGGAAATATCTGTTGCGTAGTCGCACGTGTGAGAAGAAAGGAGGAAAAATATTTCCATGCCCCTTAAAATATACCTCACAGCTATGGGCTTGACAACTAAAATGTTACTGAAATCCATAGGAGTTTTGTTTGGGTGGAGCAAACAGTAAGGAGAGGAGAGGAAAGGAAGCAAGGATAGAGGAGAGGAGAGGAGAGGAGGCAAGGAGAGAGGAGGAGAGGACAGAAGAAGAGAGGAAACAAGGATAGAGGAGAGGAGAGGAGAGGAGAGGAGAAGAGTCAAGGATAGAGGAGAGGAGTCAAGGATCGAGGAGGGGAGAGGAAAGGAGAAGAAGATAGGAAACAAGGATAAAGGAGAGGAGAGCATGAGAGGAAACAAGGGGAGAGGAGAACAAACAAGGATAGAGGAGAGGAGACAAGGATAGAGGAGAGGAGAGGAGAGGAGAAGAGAGGAAACAAGGATAAAGGAGAGGAGAGCAGGGAAGAGAGGAGATAAGAGGAGTCAAGGAGAGGAGAGGAGAGCATGAGAGGAAACAAGGGGAGAAGAGAAGAAACAAGGACAGAGGAGAAAAAGAGGAGACGAGACAAGGATAGAGGAGAGGAGATGAATGAAGAAGAGAGGAAACAAGGATAGAGGAGAGGAAAGCAAGACAGGAGAGAAGAAAGGAGGGGAGATGAGGAGAAATGAAGAGAAGAGAGGAGAAAAAACAAGGATAGAGGAGACGAGGATAAAGGAGAGGAGAGGAGAGTTCTGTGTTCAAAGATCCAGAGTAGACACTTGGAAAAGTTGAGGCAAACAGACAGTTTCAGCACTGGTTAAAACCACACAATGAAATGAATTAGAAGTCAAACCCATCAAAAAGATTAAGTGAGACCACCTTGTGGCTGACATAATGTTCTTCCCCTTAAGAGTATAATCTTACCTCAAACTAATCCTGCTACTCAAAGATTTCAAGTCTTCAAAACAAACCTCTTCTTTCCTTTAACTTCCCCTCCTATCTTTTCATTTCCTCTGCCGCACTTTCCTTTTCTTTGTCTTGTTGCTCTACAAACCAAACTTTCTCTGTTATTGCAGGAAGCAGCTACTGTTACCACTTTGTCCCACACCCTTCCCTGTCTTCAGCGTCTAAACTAAATCCTGGTGCTTGTCAAAACTCGACAGCCTTATCAGTTCGAGTATTATCACCCGCTTAAACCCTCACAATGATGACCACATCAGGGATCTAAAGGCTAATGGCAGCTTACTCATGAGAGAAAACTAAAAAGAAAAGAAAAGAAAAGGAAAGAAAAGGAAAGAAAGAAAGAAAGAAAGAAAGAAAGAAAGAAAGAAAGAAAGAAAGAAAGAAAGAAAGAAAGAAAGAAAGAAAGAAAGAAAGAAAGAAAGAAAGAAAGAAAGAAAGAAAGAAAGAAAGAAAGAAAGAAAGAAAGAAAGAAAGAAAGAAATCAGTGCTGCACTGCTGAGAGGACCATGCAGCTGGGCACCCCAGCTGTGAAAACCTCCAACCACATGAGAAAGAGTAAAAGATTCCTGCGAGTCCCGTTACTCCACTTATTGAATTTTTACTACCTGGTGGACAGCCAGGCACTTGGCTCCACCAACACGTTTCATGCCGTTGCCACTCCTTGGTCCAGAAAAACAGAAGAGAGAGACAGACAGACGAGAGCAAGACTGCTGGTTGAATCATCCTTCTCACCCACAGCTCTCTGCTTTTATGACCTCTGTCTGCTTTCAGAAAAGATGATGGCCTCTCTACTGTATGTGTGTGTGGCAGATGATTGTGTACCACTGCGGATAGACACGTTTATCACGCAACCACATACGGGACCCACACACAGCCTGGCCTCCATCTCTCCTGTGTCAATGAGAGACCTGCCTGTAGTCTTGTGATTACTTTTTGAAGTTGGAGGAGTGGAGGGGTGGGTGGTGAGAGCTCACACCTTAACACAGAACAAAGGTGTTACAGTTCACTACTGTACAGTCGTGAGAATACAGCATTGTGATACCGCTGATGACACAGTTGTTGCCAACAATGAATTCCATTCGAGTGGCTAACGGCAACTACTTGAATCATAGTTTAGTCTGTGTCTGAGAAAACAGCCATGAACGTGAACTCTAACCCTCTAACCCTTCCACCAACAAGGCCAAATATCAGTCAGTATTAATCACACTGTAACACTTGCCTTTTCACACCTATAGTTCGTTTTCTCGGGCCCACATCAGGCTACATCCACACTACTACGTTTTTGTTTTAAAACACATAACTTTTGCTACGTTTACAATACTCTGGCGTTTTATAAACCTTACAACGAAGACCTTTTAAAATGCTGCTGACCCCGTTTTAGTTTGACAACGCCGGGGGTTGCGTTTTAGTGAGGACGGGCAAAAACGGATAAGTTCTAAAACAATGACGCAGACACCCACGTTCGCTTCCTTGATTGGGTTTTATCAGCCACAACGTGTCCTTCCCTGATTCGTCACGCCAATATCACGTGACCCCTTCCCAGACGAAAACAAACGACATCAGCCTTGACTACCAGCGGGTAATTCAACATTAGTAACGAATTAACTGAAAACTGAAATAAGTGTGGACAAAAAATCTAATGCCAACTAGGGCTGGATGATTAATTGAATTTATTTGTTTTTCAGTTGAATTATATTTAAAAGCACAAGGAAATCCACTGTTTGTTTTTGTTTAAAAGTTCAATAAATGTATGATGTTTCCAAAGTCAATGAGTAATCGTGTTAAATAACCGTGATCTCAATATTGACCAAAATAATTGTGATTACAATTTTTGCCATAATCAGGGTTTGTACAGCTTTTCAGGAGTAAAATTCAAGCACTTTCAAGGTACCTAAACCAAAGATTTCCAGACTCTCGAAGCCTTTATCATCACATCTAAATTGTTACTATAAATTGTTAGTAAATTGTTACTAAAGATTTTTGGTTTACATGAGTGATTGTGTGGATGATGAAACACCAGATTATGTTGAAAATCAAGCATTTTTCAAGGAGTATATTCTTATACAAGCATATTCCTAACCTTGAAAACATAACAGTTACTATTAAGCATTTTCCAGACTTTCAAGACTTACGGAGACAAATCAACGTGAATCATACTGTGGTCAAACAAACCAAACCTTGAGAGGTGAAGCAGGGCTGAGATCTGAAACAAAGAGCACTTCAGCAGGAGCACAATAGACACCACCAAAGTTTTTCATAAAAATCAGGCTATGCAGACAGAACTTTCCAACACTATTTTCTACAAAACACCAAAATGTTGTTTTAGCCTTACCTCACGTGCTGCATCTCCAGAAAAAAAAGCAGCTCTGATCAGACACAACTGAGAAATTACAAACTTGATCAGGCTTGCAGGAGGTAATTACACAGAATGAACAGAAAAATGAGACTGTAATGCAACGCAATACATTATTCCTGTAATACTATCTTTATGAAACATATACTTTGTTGTTGGCACTGTGTCAGAGAGGACTAGATCCAATTCTACTGTTATTTTTGAGGTTCGAGTCTGTGGTGCTGTTTTATTAATCGTGTCGATGTTCCTCAAAATGAGGCAACACACAGACTGAAGTAGTAATTTCAACAACATTCTCAGTAAGGTAGTATTTATTGCAGGGCTATTGTATTGCACTACAACACGTGAAACAAGAGCATCCATTTGTCTGGTCACTCAGTGTATTCAACCTGTTGTGTTAAGATTAGATTATAGATGGGAAATCTAACTAGAGACCAATGTCAGTCTACTGTCACTGGTGCCCCCACGTTCAAAAAAAGAAACACTGCAGAAGTGCTCTCTTGGATGCCCCTACGGTAGATAAAACATGATAAAAGTGCCATCTAGGATGCCCTTCCAGTGGAGAAAATGCAATACAGTGCCATATACTGCCCCACATACATGCCCTTTTTATTTTTTCGCCCCTGCCCCTCAAACAGCCTGAGTACGCCACTGATTGCCATTAAAACTGCATCGATCAATATTCTTATAAGTGTTATGGCCTGCAGATTTACTATATAGTTCAGTCTCAGCGCTCTCATCAACCTCAGGTCCAGCTGCAGCGGTCAGCTGTGATAAACCCACCCAACATTTACCTGCCCAGACTACCAATCACAGACAGACAAAGTTAGCGACCAGCTGGTGAAAGGCAAAACGTCTCGCAGGCAAAGAACAGTGGAGACCAAAACGAACCCAAAAAGGAGAGGAAGTATTTGACTTACATTGATCAGGTGGCCAGAAACAGGACTTTAATGGGATGGTAATGTTGCTCAGTCCCTACTTACAGGATGTGTAAGTAGGCAGTTGTTTGCTAACACTTGCCATAACAACTTTAAATGGTGATATGTCAGATATGTGTCTGTCAGCTTATCATGGAGTACTTCTGTCCCTCAAAATTCAACTAACGCATTCTTAATATTTTGTGTGTTTGAGTAACAGAAAATATGAGAAAAACAAAAGAAATGTGCTATGTGAAATAGGTTTAATTGGGGTATAATAACATGGGACTATAGAGACAGAACGCAACGCGTCATACTCTGAAAACCACGCCCACCAGAGGGGAAAACAATAGGCGCAATAATATGCAACCAAGGGCTGAAACGCTAACAAAATGCCTGTAGCTAGCTAAAAATATTTGATTTCTGCATGTCAAAGGATTATTTTAGCACCCTGTGTCTACCAGAGAGGACAAAGTATATTGACAAACTCAATATTGTCAGTCTATCTCAGTGTCCCTTCTCCTTACCTTGCTTTTCTTGGAGAAATGATCCCACTGAATGGCCAGAAGTGAAGAAGTGAAATACTTTGATATTTACAACTATTTGATCGAATCACCCGGTACGATCATCATTTGACCTAACAAAGATCAAAACCAGGCCTTGCATAGCTTCGTTAGCTTCAACCTCTACAGTTTGTCTGGCCAAATTAGCAACTGTAACTTATTTAATTATAATCATAGCACATAGCCTCAGATGATGAAGGATCCCACAGTTTTTCCCCCATTCTTATTGCCTGTATCCACTTTTGTCTTCTTAAAAGCTCAGTTTTTTGGTTCAGCAGCTTATAAAAACGTCTTCTTTACCCTGTTGGTAGTGCATCCCACCACACAGCAGGACTTATATGCGCTCTGTCTCTATTACAACTGCAATTAAAATGAAACCAAAACCTGATGGAGGTGCCTTGCATCAGACAAGTCTGAAGATCCCGTCCCGATGTATCTGTATTTTGTATCTGTGGATAAATAAGTTGGTGTGTTCCCCTGCTTGTGTGCCTAACCTTTCCAGGTAGATTTGCCAGACTGTTGCATAACCCCCTGATGTAGCAGAGGGAACGAAACAGACTGAAAGTCTTCGCTGTGAGTCTGCTGTTTATCTTGTTACTGAACCCGTTTTCTACAGAACGTGGAGGAAAATCCCTGAGCTGATGTCATGAAGCAATCTGCAAAAACATTCACAAAGGTGACCCAAATCCACTCACTGCAAGATCAAACAACGACTGAGACAAAATAACTCAAATTCAACCGATTGTGTCTAGAGCTTTCCCTGAATTTTAGAGAGCATTAAGTACAGTTGTCAACAACAGGGGATTTGCTAAAGAACAGGCAGTTGAAGGATCTTGTACGAGTACAAAACAAACATGAGCAACTGGCAACAGCCACGCATAAGAACAAGCAACAGAAAAACCACACTATAATCTGTCCCATTCAAAAGACATGCTAAAAAAAAAACACAAAATATGTGATGCGTTTGTTTTCACATTCATGGTCTCAGTGTTCACAACTCAAGAAAAGCAAATAACCAGTTGGCTTTTATTTCAACCACTAATATGCTACACTATTATGTTCAACATTTCTGAAAATAGTGCTTAAGTGACTAATAGACTAATCATTTAGTGAACTGAGGAAAAAATATAGATTATATATTATATATAGGCTTGTTCTTAAAGTGGTACAGCCTCAAAAATGAGTAAGATTTGTTTACTTTTCTGTCTCTCATGAATTAATGGTTTGTAGTTTGTTTGGCTACTAGTCAGAATTGGGTAAGCTAATGCTAACGTATGTTATTTTTCACATTGTATACTCTAAACAATTAATTTTTAGAGTTTTAAAGTTATTTTTTACTATATTTCTGTACTTGAATCAGAATTTTCCAAATCGACTTTGAGTCACCAGTGTCGGTGGGTGCTGATGGTTTTTCTTCAATACGCCTCACCTACAGTTATGAGAAATGTATTATTCATGGCCTCCACCCAGTCACAGTACAGTTCAGCTCACCTGCAGAGCAGCCGCCCCACACTAAACCTCCTATGAGTCAGTTTTACCTGCAACGCTCACTGTGCACTCATAGTTCAGTTATAAAATTGTCTCTCCTTCCTGGCTGTTGACCCACACTAGACGGCAGTAGAGGAGGTTGTCCCAGCGTCTGGTTCAAATGTAGTTTAGCCGACTTCGCTAACATTCAGCGCCAGAGCTGAGCGTGTCGGAGCAGTGGACGGAAACGAGTCACGCTGCTCGCTCTGTTTCACAGTCAGTTTTGTAGTTAGGTGATTGTGAGACAAGACTGTATTCGAAACCGCCTACTATACTAGCAGTACGTACTGATATGGCCAAAATGTAGCATGTAGTATGCAAACAAAAGCAAAATCTGCAGTATGCCAGAAATACCCGGATGTCGTACTGATTTGGAAAAAATCTCCAGTATGCATCGGACCGGTCTACCTCGCCTACTGTGTCCCACAATGCAAAGTGCTGGAGGTGGTTTGCTATTAGCCATGCTATTGTTTACTTCCTCTTTGCAAAACTGGAAACCGGCTAAGCCTGGCCTAGCATACTGTAGTACATACTGCATAATGTAGCTATATTATATAATGTAGCTGCTTAGTGGTGTGAGCAACACGGTCATATACTCCAAATACTTGTTCAACATACCTGCAATCTTTGTGCTAAGCTAGACACTGCACAGAACAGTTATCTCTGTATTTGAACACACATAATGCAAATGTTCCCAAAATGTCTGCGTATTCTTTTAACTGTGAGAAAAATAATAAGGGCTTTTTTCTACTTCTTACCGTGCCGCTCACTCTGACGTCGTAAAGCCGCCCCCAGTCATCTTCATGACTGTCCACCATCATCATACTGTCATCTTCCTCCAGGAACCACTCGGCCTGCAGGTCAACCTTCACCTCCTCCCCCATGGAGTGCATCCCTACGGCGGGGAACAGCCCCTCTGCCGACACAGGAACCTCCACTGAACCGACCTGTGTAGGAGAGGGATGTAAGGAAACAATGGGTGAAGAAACAGAGACAGCACTATATATACAGACAGTTCTGCTAGTGCAGTACTAGTGCTAGCGCATGTTTGAAATAAAGCATTAAACACCCACCTCTTTGCCATTTTTGGTGAAAAAGACTGTTGTAAAACCTGCTTCAATATTTTCTGAGTGTATTCCACAGCCAATGCGGTCACCACGAGCGCACTTTGGTCCAAACTGCTGCCCCACAGGGTTGCCATTGTATAACCTAGGGAGAATGAAGAAATACAAATATTCAGAACATAAATGCTAGCAAGTTACTGCTAAAAAAAACAACCATTCAATCATTCTCTCCATTGATTTGCTAGTGAAGTGACAGAGTGATTCCCACATCTCCACTCCATATCTGATTGACTTTAAAGTTTTCGATACCAGCAGGGTAATCTATAAGTCATTTATCAAGCAAAAATGCTCACTGGTTCCAGCTCCTCAGTTATGAGGATTTGTTTGGGTTTGGACTACTGGTCAGACAAAACAAGCGATTTAAAGATGTCACCTTGAGCTCTGAGAAATTCATTTTATATAGATTTTTCGCTATTTCTACCATACATTTTCTACTACTATAAATGTGTAATGATAAGACATTAAATAAATAATAAATAAATGAATGATTAATCAAACCAACAAATGAATCGATAATGAAAGTAATCGTAGTTGATGCCCTACAAACAATAATTAGGCGTGAAAGTTTTAGAGCCATTATGCCAAATATTCTATTTCTGTGAGCAACAAGATTTATGTAAAGATAAAGGGAATTACTGTTGCAGTTATGTGTGCATGCAGCATCACCAGGCCACAATCCATTTTCCTCAAACCATGCAAGAAACCAGTGCTGTACTGTGGAGTATAGATGACTGTGGTTTGACTTACTTGCCGTTGTCAGCGTGGTAAGCTACAGAGTATGGCAGCCAGCCAGGCTGGTGGTCCAGCCTGTAGAATTTAGGCACCAGGCCCACAGCAATGGTCCCCCTCACCCCTGTGTCCACTATTGTCACCTACACACACACACACACACACACACACACACAGACAACACTGTAAGTACAACTGTGGCACCAATTAGCTAGTTTAACCGACTGCCACACATGGAGCAGGCCTTTATACTTTTTACTCACTTACGTGGGCTAAATGAAAAGGTTTTTTTTCTTTTTTAAACAGAATGAATTTAGCAGAGAACCAAAATCAAAACAGAAGTCTTATACGAGTGTCACCCTCAATGAAAAGAAGCCCCCTTGTAAATCTTTGCCTTTCTTAGCCCTCACTCTGACTGGCTAGTGTGGGTCTCTCCCAAATGCCCAGAATCTGACTCCCTGCACGGGTATACAGCTGTCCAGAGCAGAGATGTGCAGGTACAACAGTTTTACTACATATCGTGGTGAAACATTCTGACGGTAACAATACCGCCAACAATTTCCATTACTGTCATTAGTGTGATTAACACCATTTTCAGATGGCACCGTGAATGCAGTACAATACAACCGAGCCACGGTCCATCGCTATCTGCCTTTTAACTATTAACACCCAGCAGGAAACACTTTCTACGATGATTTTGGGTTGGATCATAACCCCCCAAAAATGTTCAATTATGAGGACCGAAACCTCTTAAACAAAATGAGCACAAGTGATTGATTTTTTGGTTCTTTCGCAACACACTCCAAAGAAATCAGAACATTCCAGTCAACTGTCTCAAGTTTGAAACAACCAACCTGCTTTTGTTTTTGGTGTTTTTAGTGTATTTGATGTCCAGCAAAGCTGCAATACACAGTTCACAGTTCAGTTTGTTAGGTTTCATTAAATCTAGGACAATCGTGGTATGTCGAGTAATTTTACTTTATTTAGCACTAATAGTAGTATTCCAGGAATGTTTGACGATTATCGTGATAATACCATTTACCGTGATATCTTTGGCCACAATAAATCGTAGCATGAAAATGTTACATCGGCACGTCTCTGGTCCAGAGCCCCCGGTGGCAGCAGGGGGAAAACCTCCACAAATAATCATCTCCTCCCCTCAGACATAACGCCAGTCTGCTAGCTAAGTCCAATCAGAGCAAAATGACACACACTACCAAGCAGAAGTGGGTGAAAGGTAATGCAGGAAAGCACAGGAGAATAGCCCGGTCCAGTGTGAGTCTGCATTTGTTCCCTTCCTTCGTTGGTGACTTCTTCGAGTCATTTCTCACCCCTCTAAATTTTCTTCCCCCTTCCCCACTTATCTGCCTCCCTCATTCTCTACCTCCCTCTTCAGCCCAGACCCCCAAATCACTGCTCCTGCATGACGGCTTATCAGCACATGTGAAACCAAACTTCTTGGGTTTCCCTGACTAAAAATTCCAGGCCTGATTCCTCTGCAGTCTGGCACTTTAAGGATAATACCCCTGCTTTGTTAAAAAACTAAACTCTTGGCTGTCACTTCCACACTTAAACTGTTTCAATACCATTTGTGTCTGAATGATATAAATAAAAAAGTTACAATAACAAATGAGATGACATGTGAGATTAGGAGAGAGCAGGAATGTGGCTCACTGATGAGCCAGTAAGTTATGTTGATGTGAATTTTTGGAATAAATCTATTAAATGAAGTGGAATGCTGCAGATGTTCAGCTGGGCTTGAAGAAGACAGATGACGAAAAACTGGAGAAAGAGCAGCAGCGACAGGTGAAATGGATTCCTCGTGAAAGCAGAATGAGGAGAAACACGAGGACAGCAGTGACGCATATGTTGACAGAGGCCTGACCTTTATCGGAATAAACGCTCCGAAAGTTTTGAGATATCTTGGAAACTGACAGCATGTGCGTCACAGAGTGGAGAATAATGTAGCATAAAACTTTGGGTAATGACCACACTAAAATCCACTTGTTTAAATGTCAGAGGGATCCTACAGGCTCCGAATGTCATTCTCATTTAAACATAAACCTTGTTATCATTAAGATTTTCATGGTAGGGAGGAAGGGGAGGGATACGGAGGTCAGATGGGAGTTTGACATCACATTTAAAAGAAATGTCACATCTGGCACAAATCTGGGACACCTCACTGCTACGATACATAACGTCAAAGCACACTGTTAGCCTGTTTCAAACCTTAGTGAAGCAGATCTGAAATGTTTGAACATGTGTCCGAAATGGTGCTTCTCATCTCAAAAAGAATAGTGGAAGAAGTAAATCATTTTACAAGAAAGAGAGAGAAAAAGAAAAAGAAAGAAAGAAAGAAAGAGAGAAAGAGAGAGAGAGAGAGAGAGAGAGAGAGAGAGAGAGAGAGAGAGAGAGAGAGAGAGAGAGAGAGAGAGAGAGAGAGAGAGAGAGAGAGAGAGAGAGAGAGCGAGCTGTGGCTGCGGGACTCTTGATGCTGCATGGTCCTGTCTGGCTCTATTTACAGCTCAGCAGAATGACGTAGGTCCACAGGATAATGTATAGCCTGATGTTCCCTCCTGAAGCCTAAAGACCCAGACAAGAAGTATGCCTGCCTCACCTGCTGTCTCTTATCCACACGTCACAAGGCCTCTGACGTGCACCATCCACAAACGCTCGGGCTCATAAATAACACACACTGCAGCCCTCTGCTCCGAATTTATGACTGAACTCTTTCAACTTTCCTGCGCTAAATCACCAAGAAACTTTTCCCTCATACTCTTCTGTATGTATGAGAACTATTAGAACGGCCGGATACATATAATAGAGGCACCTCAGATTTGCTAAATAAAGGGTCCAATAGCTTCTCCTGCTGCCAGTCCGCCTGCCTGTCTGCTGAAAAACACTGTGTGTTAGACTAATCTTTGTGCTCAAAGATACCACCTAACCCACACCCTATCCCTCATTCCAATGCAGCTAGGACATTTTTGAGGTAGTGGTTTTGCACTGGTGAACTGGGACGGTAGGGGGGCACTCAGAATTTAATATGAAGTTGAGAAAATTGTCAGCAATGGGATTCCAGGGGATAAAATTGCTGGCTGGATGGTAAAGCAATCTTGGGCACACACAGGGACGATGGTATGTGGGAAAGCCTATCATATTGTGAATAACCCCCCCCCACATCCCCCCCCACCAACATTTCAAAATGAATGATTGTGCAAACAGTCTACTTATTTTCTAATGATTACCATATATCCAAAAAAGTAGATAACAAAAAGTGGGGGACAGCAACACAGTTGGGCTACGTTCAGACTGCAGGCAAGGCCTTGTTCAGACTGCCAGCCCAAATCTGTTTTTTTGGCAAATCCAAATTGTATGCAGATTGATTTTAGAAAGTCTGGACAGCAAAAAAAACACATAAAATGCGATTTTTGCAAATTGGATACAAGCCATATTTGGTGGTGGTCTGAAATGCGAATCCAGTCGGATTTCTACAGATGCGCCTCAGTCCGGATTTTTACGTGTGTTTTGCGTCACACGCACCATGCGGATAGGTTGGTGATGTCTGGACACACGATCTGATCACTTCCCAATAACAGTGCGGACAGTCTTAAAGATCTGATTTGAGAAACAAATCTGATTTGCCTGCAGTCTGAACAAAGCCAAAGCGGCCCAAATCTGATTTTTTTGCTCACATGACTCAGATTTGGGTTTTTTTCGTAACAGTGTGAACAGCACAAATCACATGCAATCTGATCTTTTCAATTCTGATTTGGGCCACTTTCATATGTCGTCCTAAATCAGATACAGGTCTGATTTTTTGCAATGCGACCTCAGTCTGAACAGTCATATCGGAATTCATGCGACTTTTATGTCACTCTAGATCGACATTCGTCACAGTTCTGCGCTGGCAGGAGTCACTCGGTGAATACAAACATTAATTAAATTTAAAAAAATAAAAATTTGGCTCTCTTTCTCTCCTCATCCTCGTTATCATCATCTGCTCACGAATTCGCTGGCTTCCACTGCACATCAACTTATAAATGAAACCCTAAACGCTGACTTCAGTGGCCTCCATGTTTACTTCTGTGTGACAGCGTGCTGCGTGTGACGTCTTTGTTATGGTTCTTTTCAGTTCAGGACCGTGAACAGCTCACACTGGAATCTGATAGTGACCACATTTTAAAAATAATGCGAACAGCCAAACAAAAAAATCTAATCTGAGCAATAAATCTGAATTGAGCACTAACTAAGGCTTGCAGTGTGAACTCAGCAGTTGGTGACGATCGTGTCAACTAATGATGCACAATAATAAAATCTTGGAGAGCTTAACGGTCAGGTCTTGCAGCTCAATCAGAACTCAGTGATAATAATCGATAATGCTGACTTACAGCATCACTATCAACTGTGCCTTACCTCAAAGTAGCAGTTTCCCTTTGATAAAGGATGGCCCGCCACATAGCAACCCACCTCTTCAGAGTTCCCTTGGTAACTAAAGAGAAGAAATTACAGGTTAACAATAGGTGACTTCTACTAGGTCAGACCGCTGTATGCAGAATCAGAAACACATCTCAAAGAGCAACCTCACCTTTTGATCGAAAGACTGTCAAGAAACCATCAGTGTAACCACATGCACCAACATGTGCAACAGAGATGAGACCTGAATATGTACCCATTATTAACAATTATAAGACAATGAAAGCTGAATTATAACAGCTGTTTAGAGGGAGATATATCAAATTACACGCACATGATTATTGGCTGTTACTGTTTTATATGATATGATGTCCACCAGCTTTATATAAGAAGGGAAGGGATGTTTTGTTAAGGAAGGGAAAACTGGAGATGTGCACGGATTTTCCTGAGAAGCACTGGAGCTTCTGCAGCTTTGAATCAGAAGTGAAGTGTGTTGACTGTTTTACACAGTATTAAGGAGCTGAATCAAATGCCAACATCTTTAGAATAAGTCACCAGTAATTATCCATAGAACAAGATAAGCCTCTGAGTTTACAGTCAAATACAAAACCTTATTCAAACTAAACTAGGGGTAGCATAGATGTTTGGGAAAATACTGTGCCTGTGTTCATGTTATGCCGACCTAGAAACAAGCCTCCATTGACAATGATTTTTTAAAATTTTTTAATCAGAGGTTCTGTTTGGGTTTATTAATGCGGAAGGCAAAACAAATACGCACACATAGGCCTACTATGCCTCTCAAGCTGACTGTCTTCCATCTTCTATCTCTGCTGTGAGTCAGTGATATTAACCCCCCCACCACCACCACTCTTTCCCCAAATACAAACATAAAAGGTTTTGAGAAAACAGACGAGACAGAATTTAATCAAAAGGGGTACAAAGGGGTAGTATGTTCTTCTCATAGGCCAAAGATAAATGGTAAATGGACTTCACTTATATAGCGCTTTTTCAACCATAACGGCTCCCAAAGCGCTTCACAGATTGGTCTCATTCACCCATTCACACACAGAGCTGCCATCCAAGGTGCTGGCCTCCGTCGGGAGCAACTTAGGGTTCAGTGTCTTGCCCAAGGACACAGGAGGAGCCGGGGATTGAACCATCAACCCTGGGATTAAACCACCAACCCTGGGATTAATGGACGACCCGCTCTACTTCCTGAGCCACAGCTGCCCTAGCTAGGAATGCCCTGATCCGATCAATCGTATCGTATCAGCACAGATATTGACCTTATTAAGTGGATCGGATACAGATTTTTAATTTGGGAAAAAGAGGGCACCTGTGAATCCCTACTCTTAACATATGGTGGGTCAGCATGTTGATGATAGCGACATGCTAAACCTTCAGGATTTTCTTTACAGCAATAGCTGTAATAAACCCACAACGGCACCCAGTAGGCAGAGAAACAAACACAATATAACACAGAAGCATCTTTAGAGATAAACTACTCTGTTTCACCCAATAACACAAAGCCACATAATCACTTCAGTTCCCAATCCCCATTCAGGCAAGTTCAAGAACAGGCTGACCTGAGTTTGTCTCCATCCTTCTGCAACCTCATGTATCGTTCCTGTGCAGGGCGCCCGTCCCCAATATCTCTAATTCGACGCCTCAAATTCAGGAGGCATCTGTGGTGTAGTACATTGATGTCATCCATCTGAACGGAGAAAACGGAACAGTGTTAACAGTGTTTACCGCAAGTTCAGGAGGCTGTGCAATGTTTGCAGTCCTGGCTGTTTGTTGCCTGAGAGAAAGAAAACACAGCTAGGAGGAGGAAGCTGAATTCTTCTATACAATAGTTGCTTGAAACTTTCTGATAAGCGCATACTTACAATACATTCTCTGCATAAGGGCTTTATTTTATCTTGTCATATCAAGATGTGGCCACAATGTTTTAATCCTGTGGTTTTTCTAAGCAGATAAGACTACAGAAGATTATCTGTTTATCATGGACAGTTGGACAGTGACTGCTCTAGTAGTCCCTAGGTCACTTCATAGATTGAAGGCGCTGGCTTCATGGTACCAGTGCCATAAAGCCGAGACGCTCAGACCATGGCAAATGTGTCTGCAGATTTTAGATGAACAAAAACTAAGGACAGAGAAGACTTCAACTACAGGAATGCCATACACTCAGAGGTACTACAGCCAGCTCCAGAATTGGTGCTTCTGAAACAAATATAGCTTGAGCAGCCATTTACATGTAAGAAGCCATCTATGTCTATGTGTCTGTTGAACTTCTAACATGATTATGTGTGTTTACTGAATTTACTAAATGGGTTTTTGGTAAAACAAATCCCAGATACATCTAGGGCTGCAACCAACAATATATTTTCTCAAATAAGGGATTCATTTTGGGCCCATAAAATGGCAGAAGAGTTGAAAATGCCCATCACTGTTTCCTAAAGCCCCTTTATGCATCCAACAGTCCAAAACCTTATTATATCCAGTTTACTATCACATAAGACAAAGAAAAGCAGCAAATGCTCACAACTGAGAAACTGATACTAGGAAACATTTGGCATTTTGTGTGAAAAATGACTTAATAGAGCATTAAGAGTTGCAGAATATCGATTAATCAACTAACTGTTTCTGCTCTGGATAAATTATTTGAAAGGCATAATGTTCAGTTTGCATAATTAAGTATGTGCAAGTTCATATGTGAATGAATCTGGTATAAAACTGATATACAACTCATTCTATTGGTATTACTACCCCTATAAACTTTATACAATGATAAAATAATACGTTTTTACAATGCATGTTCCTGTGTCAGTTGCTGTTATGAATAAATATAATGAACATATGACATATGTATACATTTAGAGGTATACTGCTCTTTTGTACACCACCATTACTCTCATTTGTCATTCATATATGGTTTTATAATGAACTTATCAGCTCTGCATGCTTATATAACCCCCATGTGACGTTATTCTTTGCTGTATTTCACCGAGGGGATGATGAAACATGTATTTGCAAGACAAGCCCAGATCACTTTCTGTCTCTCACACAGTGAAGAAGCTGCCGATATCAATACTTATTCTATGCATTGATTGGAACGGCTGTGATCGGTTGTCGTACAGCGACGTTGGATGATGTCGTGAGGGCATAACGTAGCAAACACGTCAAACTTCCACATCGTGTCCCATTTTTCTCCTAAACCCTCATTCAGATATATATATTTTTTTCTCCAATGGTTGCGAGGAATAAATCAGTCAAACATTTAAACAGAAAATGTGAAACTGCCGCAACCAGGGAAAGTGGGCGTGCCAATGTTTACATCTAACGCTGTCAAGGTTTGCTAACTAGCAACTCATAAGACCACCGTGCTAACGATAAAGCTAACTTAAGTTAAGCTAGCATGAATGTTCAGACAGTTAACTGCTGCCACGTTAACTGCTGAAACGTGCATATAGTTTAGTGTTAATTAAATAACATTTTAAAATTGTAATTATCCATTCGTCAGTTGGTGACGAGGGGCCAATTTAGTCTCAATACTAAACATGGGTTAGCATCATTAGCGGCTAATGTGGTAGCTTCTTTGCTTGAAGCCGAGGTTCGGTGCTTAGCAAGAGGATGACGAGGGGCTGTTCCTGAAAGTGGAGGGCAGAACAATGATTTATCATAGCTGTCATTATCGATTAGTCAATCGCTTACCTGTTATCTAGGCGGCTACTGAGGTAGAAACTCACTTTTGTCCATCAGCTGTCCATAGCTCCATTTAAAACTTTGGAAACTAGAGTTCGGCGCTTCCCAGTGACATCACACCCTCGTTACTGAAATAGCCAATCGCATTGAGTTTTGAGAAATGGTGACCAGCATTCAGCCAATTACACCTCTCAGGATGTGTGCGTGTGTTTTTATGTGTCCTGTTTTGACTTTGGGTCCAATATGACAAATTTACCCACATTTAAAATTATGAAAATATTAGCTGGATGGAGAAAATGAAGAAAACCCACTTTATGGACCAACTTGTTTCACTGGGTCTGGTGAGTACAACACTTTCTTACCCTTTCTCACCCTGCTGACAGTGTGTTTCATGATCCTGAACTGAAATATTACTACCAAAATCTTGAAGAAGGAGTTCAGCTTTACAGAAGGGCCAGGGGAACACTACTCAACAGGGCAGAGCAGTGTCCCACCACAGGGTTTGTGTGGATTCTGACTGCTATGTTGAAAACAGAAGTGGCAGCAGAGAGACTTTCTGGGATAGACCTGAGCCGGGGCGGAAGAAAGTGGGGAGGAAACTGTGTTGCTGGAGGAGGAAAAATGAATAGCCCAGGGCAGTGTGGAAAAGAGAGCCCCCGTTGGTCTGGCGTGTGTCTAGGAACATTCTCCTGATATGTGGAAACAGACTAATGCTGTAGCTCGCGAGCTGATGGGAACGGCAGGTGATATCTGCCCTCCGTGCCAAGATTAATCAGAACAACAGGCTGCTAATGGCAAAGCAGTTTTTGGCCTCATGCAGCCCTGAAATTCCAGCAAGTACAGGCCAGTGGGTATGTCTGTACTACTACTGCAGCAGCAAATGACCCAGTGCCAGGCAAACTGCACACAGCACATTTGGTGTGTGTACTTCAATGTCCTGCACATAAGCTTATTTTAAAGGTAGTGAGATCCATATCCAAATTCTGTTTATGCTCTCTGAGATTCTCTTTTTTTTTTGTATCACGTTCATGTTGCATCTGTCCACAGAGCAGCCATGGCAGCAAGGCAATGTTAGATAACACAGGAGACAGTGGGTCTCTAGATAAGAGAGGAATTCCTCAACACTCTACACTACCGCCAACCTATGAATGATCTTCATGTGCAGATCCTTGACTTTGCTTTCAATTTCTCTTTTTTATACATCCTGTATGTGCATACATATTCTTGCAGTGCCACATAATGTGCTGTGCGTGATAGTAGAGCATAATTTCTCCACGGCAAAAGTAGAACAATAACTAAAATACTTTGCTCAAATAGAACTGCTGAAAACTTTTATTTTTTTACTGTGGTTGTAAAGACACGTGTATAGATTATTCAGGTCAAAGTAAAAAGAAGCTTACTAATTGTTCTCACCAAATCACAAAAAGGCTTACATAAAATTAGAGGTTGGAGAATACTTCACAGGCTACTGAAGTATTTTAAGTACAGTAGTTACTTTGCAGCTGTCTTGAAGAGTAAAAGAATTATGCCTTGTCTGATTTAGTTTAACAACATCATTTACATACACCAAATAACCTGTATTTATTAATCTGAATACTTTACAGACATGACAGTTTTATCATGTCAGTGTTGAGCAGAAGGGTGAAGGACTCGGTAGTGATCTTTTGAAGATGGAAAATCCTAACTGGCTGACTGGCGGAGCGGTGGATTACATTATTAGCTGTTTGGCTCGGGCTGGTCGACGTGCATTCCTGCAAAAGTGAGTCCTCCCCTCCTCCTAATTATCCAGATGATTACTCTTCCAATTCAAACAACTGGTGAGCAATAGCCTTCACTGCCCTCACACTTCAACATGTGATGTGGTCCATGAAGTTGGTTAATATCTGAAAGCTGCTGGAATGTAATCTAGAAGTTGACTAGTTTATTAAAGACTAGATTAGGCTTCTTGTAGAAGCAATGCATCACATATCTGACTCAGCAGTGATCTGATTATGCTGAGGCACAGTTTCAGTTTGTGTGTGCTACATAAAGTAATCTCACATCAGTATGTTACACTTTCTGAAGTACATTCAGGAGATCACTGACTTAATTTCTTTACTGTTTGATTTCATTTGCCTGCAACTCATTAACTCGACATTCTCTAAACTTCGATGTGTTTCTGTAATTTGACAAAAAGACAGCAGGTGCAGAACTCAGCTGTAGCATGACATGTTTGTGCAGGAAATATTCTCCGTCATAACCTCATACAGAACCCAAGCAGGAGAAATCCCACAGCTGTGCATTTACTGTAGCAAATGGCATTGCAGTGGCGAGGCTGATGGAGGCACATGTACATTTGTATTTGTTACCATGGCGAATGTTATTCCAGATAGGTCTCTGACATTGGAAAGAAAGTGCAAATAGCTGAACATGACTGCTACTCTGTATGCATTTGTAAATGTTGAAGCACAAGTGTGAGAAGAAGGGCTAGATGTATGTGTTAGTATATAACAGGAAAGGGTGGGGAGATTTTGATAATTTCTGAAAGGAACATAATCCACCCCCCACTTGCTCTCTCCCTCCCTGCCACCTCCCTTTCTCTCTCTCTTTCTCTCTCTCTCTCTCTCTCTCTGAGTCCCAGCCCCTGAAGGTGTCATAACTGTGCTCTCTCTCTCTCTCTCTCTCTCTCTCTCTCTCTCTCTCTCTCTCTCTCTCTCTCTCTCACTCTCTATCACCGCCTTTCAGATCTTTAAAAGCTGGTGCTTTAGCTGTGTCTCTCTCGATCTCCATTTGTCTCCTCTGGCACTGCAGGGGACTCAACCGGCAAAGCACCAAGGAAAGCTACTGTGTAGAAACGGGAAGAAGACTGAGGAAAAGGGGAGAGAAAGGGAGAGAGAGGGAGAAATATACATCCAGAAATAGCATCAGCCACATTTAACTGACAGAGAGTGACAGATTGGAGAACCTGAGACCTGGACAGAAAATGCCTATCCTTTCTAACTTAACAACCGTTGTTTTGTTGCTGATTGCACACTGCGGATCATGGACCGGGGCAAACCGCTTGGGCCCCTTCAAGGTCTGTCCCACCTGCAGGGATCCACTGGGGGCAGGTCGGCCCCCCAGGGACCATAATGTTGCCGGCAGCACATCAGTGTTGGCCCAGGGAGAGCCCTGTGGTGTGTACACCCTGAGCTGTGCCAAGGGGCTCCGCTGTGTTCCCCCGGCAAGGGAGCACAGCCCCCTGCAGGCGCTGTTGCAGGGAAGGGGCATTTGCGCCAAGCACAGCAGGACTAGTCCCACTGAGAGGCCCCACCCCACAGGTAAGACACTCTATACACACACACACACACACACACATGCATGAAATCACGTATGCACACGTACATGCATGCGCCTACAGATGCACGCAGATACATGCATGGACACTGCAGGTAGACTAGACATCAGCCACCACACTTAAATGTATTTACAGTGTGTCTCCTGTATCGCTGTGAATTGCATGTGATGCTGTGTCACTCACCAGCAAAAAGAAAGGCCAATTAGTGTGTGACTCTTGTTTAGTTTTGGGGTGTTGCAACAGTGTATAAGTGAAGATGCAAATCCCTGCATTTATATAACTTGTACATTGTTATATATTTCATCCATTTCAATGACAGGGTGCATGACAATCATCTGTCCTACAAGTCAGCTTCTCTGTAGAGAATTTAGAATGAATGTGAAACTGTCACAGTGTCACCTACATCCTGATCAAGCTGCTTTTTATTGCAGTGATCTCCATCTACTGTTCAAACCGAGATACTGCGATTAACTATGTGGAAAGGAAATATACTGATGGAAAATTAGGTCTCTCACTGGATGACCACCCCAGATAGATCTCATCTGACTGCTTAGTAACGCCTTGTGCAAGAAGATGCAAACATAGATACCAGAGTCTAAATATTATATATGCAAGCATGTACTGTAAGATGAGACATTGGATGTGGTTTGATGTTAATGGCTACGATGGTTTAATGTCACATTCTCATTTCCTCTCAGGTCCCCATCCCTCACACAGTGGTGACATTGAAAGAGTAAGTTCCTGCTCTTATTTTACATTCTTTACTGAGCGACGCTAATAGATCATCACCTAAATGATCAAAATTCTGCATTTTATATAACAAGATTGCATTAATGGACATCATATGTGATGGAAAGGGTCGTATATCGAGCTGCATTGTATTATAGCGAGTTGTTACCATAGATCCTCTGCTGTTTGGGGTGTTGCAGTGGCATGTACACACACTGCCCTGAAGCCATGCATTATGGTGCATGATGTGTGTGCTGCTATGCGGCAGAACTAATTGAGCATGATGTGAATCAGGAAAGTTTCAAGTCGTCCGCTGCCGCCACAGATTTTTCTTTTCACTTTGCGAGCCGGGTGATCTGCAGCATTTGAACTAATGTGTATGTTCAAACAATAGTCACATAACTGATCAAGAGGACACCGTTTAATTTGACACAAAAACGCACAGTCACTTCAAACCATTCAGTGACCTGAAAAGCCAAAGCATTGTGTAACAATATGGTTATATAATGTTATGTGACATCTGATATATATATATATAAATATACATATTCTCTGCTTCTGGCTCCAATGCTGCATCACTGTAGCTGATCCTTTGTGATTCACATCGACATGTGTTGTGATCAAAGAGGATTTCTGCCAACACAATCACCTGAGGGGGACATAGCAGCTTGCCACTGCCACTCTTTAGATGAAGACAGGTCCTCTATATTTGCCTCTGGTGATGTTTAAAGTCACTCTCTGCGTTGCTGTTTTTTAGGCACCCTGCCGCAAGCTGCTCAATAGTGTCCTGAGGGGTCTGGAGCTGACAATCTTCCAGTCTGACCGTGACATCTATATACCCAACTGTGACACTCGTGGCTTCTACAGGAAAAAGCAGGTAGGGCGTTACAGTGACCTGACACATCATGAAACATATTACTGGAACTTTATTTGCTCTTATGTGATGTGTAAATGTGTCTTTGCTGCACCGACTTGGTGTTGCTGTATGTATTTCTGAGAGTGTGAGAGCTGCACTCCACTGCAGCTTTCTGTTCGGTGCATCCAGACATTTGTCTGTGACCACAGGGGCTGAGAATAACTGACACTTCTCTCTCTGAGCCTCTCAGCTGTGAGCTCAGAGAATCAGTACTGCGCTATGATGACATATCATTTTCTCCCTCCTCCTCTCTCACCACCTTTCCACCACTCTCCCACTCAATCTCCGCCCTCCTTCCCTTTTGAAAATCTCCCTCTCTGTCTTTTAATCTCACACAGTGCCGCTCCTCCAAGGGCATGCAGCGTGGCCACTGCTGGTGCGTGGATGAGCTCGGCACGCCCGTGCTCTCACGTGCCAGCGAAGATGGCACTTTACCATGCGATGGGGAGTGAGGGATGAGTCTGTCCTATTGCTCTGAGCCTGGAGGAAGAGGAGAAGTTGGAGGAGGAGGAGGAGGAGGTGGTGGAGGAGCAGGAGCACAGGGAGAGGGGGTGGCTTTAGCATGTGCTAGACACTGCCTGGACAGGAAGTAGCAGGGATAAACCACTTCCTATGGAAAATACACACCAGTTAACGTTCATGTCCTCTCTAGCAGCAAGACACACACACTCTCACAGTCCAGCAGCAGCAACAATAACATCTGCCTGAATGTTCAACAGTTGCAGCAACGTCCTCTGCGTCGTCTGGTGACATGCTGCATGCTCACATTAATGCTCCGTGAACTGCCTCAGTGACCCAAGCGGTATTACTCCGAATGATCTCTATATTCCCTGGCTCTTGTCCCGGCTTTCTGGTAGATTTTTATTTTCCTCTTTACTTTAGGATAGCTGACACTGCCTGTGTTTGTTCTGATCTCAGTGGGCTGAAATACTGTTACGCAGGTGATGTGACACAAATGTTTGAAAAACTGTGTCTCCCTCACCGTCCTCTCTCCCTCTCTCCAAAGATACACTGATATCAACATACCTAATTGACAGAATATTTCTTTTCTATTAATTTATTTTTGAGTCTGTATTTCCATCAAGTACTGCTTGAATCTTACAGTATCTTATATATGTGTGTGTCAAGTCAGAAAAAATAGTCATACGAATATGATCCTGGATCCTTCAGTTCATTTTATTTGTCAAAATGGCGTTCTGACTGCGTATTAGTTGATTGTTTGTACATATGTTTGAATTTTGTGGTCGACTGTGTGTTCTGAAGTGGCAGACAAAAAGCTTACGGCTGTTACCCTTTTCAAAAAGTTGTAAGGCATATTTTTATACACGTCAATATAATATTTTATATATGAATTGTTGGTTTATTTAATGAACTACAGTACAATGCCATGTATTTTTATATTGTCAGCAGTTTTCTTATTTAAAGACAGAGATTATTTTATTTCATGTTAGGGGAAGTGTTGTGCTTTAAAGGCACCTTTATGGCAAAACTCATCAAACTCATCAGAGCTCTATTCAACTGCTGCACATCTTTATGGTTATATCTCATGTTTTTAATTTCCTTTTTTTTAATTTATGCTTTGTTTATTTGAGGATTCAGAATGTCCATGTTACTATTATGTTTTATTTTGGCACATCATACTAATCAACAAATTCTGATTTCAGTAGAGGAAAAAAAAAAAAGATCAAATTTGTTATTGTTATAGTATGTCTTTCCCAAGTCCTTGCAAAAGTCATGAAATTGTGTGCTATTAAAGTGTGATTAGAATTTATCTATTTCTGAACAATCTTGTTGTGCCAATGTGTGTGCTGTGATGATGATAGGTCCGTGCACAGAGGACCTGTAAGATTTGCAAATATGAAAATAAAACATAATGATAATAAAAATGGAGAAGAATTAAACATATATTAATATAACAACGGCTGTTGGGTGTGTTCTTTTTATGAAATGCAGTCCCAGCTGTGTTGATAGATGAACGGAGGGTATTTGGGATGAATTTTAATGATGCTGCTGCTCATGATGATGATGAGAGGAAGATGAGAATTATAATGATAAGGTTTTTTTTTTTAATTACCTTTATTTAACAAGGAAAGCGTTTCAAGATAGGCATCACACACAAACACAAACAACATAAGCCAGATAACCACAAATATGCCACATATTCAGTGGTGGAAAGTAACTAAGTACATTTACTTTTGTACTGTGCTTAAGAACAATTTGAGGTACTTGTACTTTACGTGAATACTTTAACTTCATGCTACTATACTTCTACTGCACTACATTTCAGAGGGAAATATTGTACTCTTTACTCCACCAGCAACGGTTACTAGTTACTTTACAGATTCATATTTTACATACAAAACACATGATCATCTTATAAAACATGATGCATAGTTATAGATCAAACTGAGCAACAGAAAAAAGTAGTTATTAATAGTTCCCCCTCGATCAACTAAATATTAATGTATCAATAATAATAATAATAACGAATGTGACACTATAAACTATAAAATAAGCCACTCTGCATTAGGAATACTTCTACTTTTGATAGTTTAAGCATATTTTGTCAATAATACTTCTGTATTTTGGAAGATTTTTTACATTGTTGTATTGCTACTTTATAAGTAAAGGATCCGAATTAAACAGAAAAGCGATTATAAAAAAATGAAAAAATGTTAATACAATCATACAGAAGATTTCACCTTGAAACAATGCAGAAGCTACAGTATCTAAAACTATAAAAACAAGACTACAGCCAAGCTAGAGGCTCTGTTTGTAGGCACAGCGGCGCTTGCTAACGCTAGCATGATAATGCTAACATGACGATGTTTAGCAGGTGTGATGTTTATCATCACCATCTTAGTTCAGCGTGTTAGCATGCTAACATTTGCTAATTAGTAATAAACACAGAGTGCAGCTGAGGCTGATGGGAATGTTGATAGTTTTGCAGGTTCAATTTTCAATTCAATTCAATTTTATGTATATATCGCCAAATCATAACAGAAGTTATCTCAGAGCACTTTTCATATAGAGCAGGTCTAGACCGTATTCTTTATAATATTATTTACAGAGTGTTGAGTACAGGTATTTGATCTTAAACCAAAGTATTGGACAACATTTTTGTGTTGACCTGACGAAAAAATTAAATTAACCATCACCAAAGTGATTACAGTTCATCCTGTGAGGGACATGAATGTCTGGACCAAATTTCATGGCAATCCGAGAGTTGTTGAGACATTTCACTCAAAACCACAAATGTCTCAGTCGTCTCGTCTCGATGGCGCCAGAGGAAAAGTCAGGGGGTCACCAAAGTCATCAGGATTCATCCTCTCGGCACCACAGATATTTGTACCAAATGTTATTGCCAGCCATTAAATGTTTCACCAAAAACCAAAAATGTCAACCTCATAAAGGCTCTAGAGGAAAAGTCAGGGGGTCACCAGTCATTAGGATTCATTGTGAGGGGACCATGAATGTCTGTATGAAATTTGGTGCCAATCCACAGAGTAAATGTTAAGATATTTCGCTGACCTACAGGTGGCACTAGCTGAAAAGTCAGTGGATCACCAAAGTCATCAGGATTCATCCTCTTGGCACCACAGATATCTGTACCAAATTTCATTGCCAGCCATTAGACGTTTCACCAAAAAACAAAAATGTCAACCTCATAGTGGCACAAGAGGAAAAGTCAGGGGATCAACGTTGCATTAAAAGCAATCCATCTCAGGCTAATAAATAAGACCAATCTAAAACAATCACTTAATGAGACTAACAAATCAAGATTTCAAACTAAAACATCAGCAGCCAGTGAAGAGACTACACTGTTTCTGCAGCAATGATTTAAATTCACACAGACCCAGAGAGACCAAATTTCGCAATTTTAGATATATTACATCTAAAATTGTTAGGTCTGCCCCCAGTGGATCCCTGCGGGAGGGAGAAACCTCGAGGAGGCCCGAGCAGTTAGTTTGGTCTATGATCCGCAGTGAGCAATCAGCAGGAGTGTATCTATGTTCCCCAGCTCAATATCCTCTTAATATGACACATTAAGGAGACCTTTCAAAGGGGTTTTATGTTCTCAGGAATGTTTTTCCTCCAGGTCAAATGTTCAATGTATGTTTCCCTGGCTCAGTATGTTGAAATCACCCACCGTGTTATACCCCTTGAAACCGACACCCTCAAATTTGCGAGCAAGAGAAAGTTTTCTTGACATTGATATCTCCACAGTGGCTGAACGGATTTTTATCATTCAAACTGCATTAGAAACACCAATCTCCCTTCGTTCTTTTGCTATTTTTTTATATAGCCCTTACCATATCTCTTATAATGTTAGTTTATATCAAGAGACACGCATGCTGGGAACATAGGGATGAGCCCCAATCAGCTACAAAACAACGGTTGATAAGTTAGAAAGGAGAGGCTATTTTCTGTCCAGGTCTTCAGGAGATGCATGCCTTGTTTTGAAAATAAAAATTCCATCTTTTGCTCATTCACAAGCTGCTGAATATGGAGCTTAAAAGAAAGACAGTCATCTCAATTGTTTTGCCAGGATGGTGACAATGAGGATGATTATACTGAATAATTTGTGGGAAGATTTTGGAGGATTTCATAAAGGTGTGAGTGTCTAACCCATTAACAAAATACACAGACTTCTGCACAGTCACTCCTGAAGCCTTGGGTGCTGTACTGAGGGTTTTCTCTAAATCATCGCCATCATATGAACAGGTTACTAAGAGCCTTGGTTTGAGGCTTTGTGCTCGTATCCATTGTTGCTGTGCCTGTGAGAATCCCCTCTGCAGTCGCCAGCAGTGCAACAGAAATTACACATTAGAGCACATTAGAGTCATGCTGCTTTTCTGCCATTACTAGGCACATAAAGGATGATTTTTCTCCTGCTTCGCAACACAGGGACCCGATACATGCCTGTTTCCAAGGTAACAGCATAGAATATCCCATTTGTCCATAATATGAAATGAAGGCCTTGCAGAAACTGAAGGAGGAAGCATGATCCTTTGTAGAATCACACCACCACACGTCCTACTTCTCTATCTAGGGTGGTTGTGTTTGCTATTCTTGGAGATTCTTTTCTGTGCATTGAGCATGAGATGAAGCCAGTGATATTGTCTCTCAAGCAGAATACATCCACCTACTATCACTAAATTAAAAATTTTACATTTATGGCGTGAGTAAAGACAGCACATTTCTATTTCAAAATTAAACGTTAAAATCACGAGTCTTGCATGCAGATAGACTAGAGTGACTCAAAGTTTAGAAAATGTTGCTGATTAACTGTTATTTAAAAATATTTCTATGATACATTCAAGCTCTCAAGCACCAAGTAAAGTGCTTGAGAGAGTCGAGACCAAAGATCTTGCGCTCATTTTGTCATCATAAGGGATGTTCCCATTACTTTACTTTACTTTATTAATGTATTTACTGGGGACAACGCACATTAATAAACATCAATATGATGGTAAATGTTTCATATTTAGCCAAAAGGCACATTTACATGTGCAGTCCCTGGGCAGGTTGATGTTATTCATTAAAAGAAACAAACAATGGAATGGGCTTTTATGTAAAAAGAGCATTTCACATAGAGAAAATGTATGTACAGTATTTGAAAAACAGCACTGCGTTCACTGCATATCGGAAAAATGAACTTCTAATACAATAGATTGACAACAGGCCTTCAATTTGGAATAAAACCACACTTCCATACATTCAAATAGAAAACTAGAAAATAGAAAAGACCCCCTGAAAATCTTGTTTTTGCAGACCTCCAGTGGTTTAACCTCTCACCTTGCTGCAGTAATGTAAAAGTGTACGGCAGTACCCCGTGACATCACTGTTGGATGTGGTTACAGGTGCAACCAAGCACACTTCTACTGATCACACCCATGAGTGATACTGGGTGTGATCAGAGGTGAAACAGACTTTCAACCAGAGAGGCGAGTGAAACACTGCTTTACAACCTGTTGTTAAGTTAATCTTTAACATCTCAAAAATGGTACATAAGACATATACAACATGTGCATACACCTGAGTGAAATCATTTATAACATGAATGTGAAATGTAGAGTAGAAGAAAGTAAGTTGAGTAAGTAGAGCTGCTGACAATATGCTAATCGGTTAACGGTTGCTAATTATCATTAAAGCTGCAGTGAGCAATATCTCTTATATTAACACTAAATCAAATGACTCCTGATAATGTGAAAGGTCTGTTATTGGAGCATTAAAGGGGTCCAGTCCACCAATTTTACACATGAAGATCAGGTCAGTCCTACTCGACCTGGGAAAACTGTTGTAAAGAGAAAATAACCCTGGGTGATATCATAGTGATGTCATCGGGGTTATGTCAGCTTGGCCTTAGAGACTATAAATGTATAACTGAAAGTCTGTGTTACAAACTGGAGGTCTGGAGATTGAGCATGATGTTGTGCCTCTGTTTTGGGATTTCACTGCCCCCTAGGGGTTAGAAATCTCTTTGGGGATACATAATGAAAGCTGTTGTATCATCTGGGTTCCTCCAGCTGAAGTAGGACACTAAAACACACAGTTGTAATAATCTTGCATGGTTTGAAACAACAAAGTGAGTAAAGATAACTTGGGAGTTCACTAACTGTCTTTATCTATTATTATCAATCAACTCTAACTGCCACCAATGTTACACTGTCAATCATTATTATTATAATGTCCATCAGTGGTGGAAGAAGTATTCAGATACTTTACTTAAATAAAAGGAGTAAATTACTACTTTATTACTAATTATTACTTGATTAAAGAATCTGAACATTGGTACACTGTGGCATTACTACTAGTAAAGTAGTGGAATAGAAGTATAAAGTACTAGTAGTATGTAGAAGTGGTATGATAGTTCCTAGCCCCTCTGCTTTTACAGACCTGGAAGAAGTATTCAGATACTTTACTTAAGTAAAAGTACCCATACAACAATTTAAAAATACCCAATTACACGTAAAAGTCATTAATTCAAAATTATACTTAAGTAATAGTACAGAAGTATTATCAGCAGTAAAACTACTACAGTAAAATCAGAAGTAAAACTACTTGTTGTGCAGTAAAACGGGGGGGGGGGAGGGGGGGGAGGGGGGGGAATCACCTGCCGCAATAGCATCGATTTAATTGGTCCCTGCCACCTGTCAATCACAAACTCACCACGTGGTTGATAATAACATGGGTGGGCTCGAGGGGGCGGTGGTGGACTGTCAGCGATTATTTGGAAATATGTAGCTACGCATGGATGAAGTTAAGTAATGATTCATCTCGCAGGCTTAAACGTTAAATTGTGTTTTAGAAAAACTGCGTCAGTAACGTTATAACGCAAACGGAGCTCGACAGGTGACCTTTGGTTGTCGTCGCTGTGTCGGTGCGAGAGACCCGGGGAGGAGCGGTTAAAGAAACGTTAGCTAGTTTAGCTTAGTAACGGTAGCCATCAGGAAGAAGTGTCACCGCCTGCACCAGCTCTCTCAACAGGGACGAGGAGAGCCAGTCTGTGGCCATGGCTGCCCTCGGTAACTCGGGGGTCACTTCCAGTCCCATGGTGATCCTGGCGCCCAAGACTAAAACGAAAAAGAAACATTTCGTACAGCAGAAGGTGAAGGTGTTTCGAGCTAGCGACCCCGTCCTGAGCGTCTTCATGTGGGGCGTCAATCACTCGGTGAGTCAGTGGAAAGCTAACGTTGCAGTAAATGCTAATGTTAAAGCTGCTGAGAGTAACCACAGAACAGTGTCTGTGCCATGTAAATTTAGCTAGCTCAGTTAGCTGTAGCGTTAGCATGCGAGGCAGACTGACAGCTGGTAGGAGGGTGTTGCACCGAAATCTGTGACCCGTCAGATTCTGTGACACTACAGGGTAATTTATGAGAAAAACACTGATGCTTTGACCAAATATCGACAGGTGGGGTCGACCAAACTTGCACACATCTAGCCACATGTTTCTGTTACACAGCTATCTAAATATATAACTAGATAATACCGCTGACACATCTTATCATTTCCCAATCTGAGAATGCAGAAGAAGAATGCAGACTAGCCGGTGTAACCTCACCTTATGTTACACTCTCAGGAGTATGAATTGGTTTTGACTGACAGTAAAGTGTCAGCGAAGAAGTCCAGTCAGTATATGCTGTATATGCTTACAAATATATTAATGCAAAAATTATTAATGTTAGACTAGATCTGCAGTTGATAGAGAGAAAATGAATCTGCAACAATTTTGTTTTGTTGGACAAAACAAGACGACAAATTTGACGACACCTAGGAAGTTGTGATGGACATTTTTTTGTCAGTTCTCTGATGTTTTAGAGATTAATCGAGGAATTAATCGGCAGATTATGGCTGCAACTGGTTATTTTCATTATCAATTAATCTGTCTATTATTTTAACGGTTAATTGCTGAATTGTTTGGTCTATAAAAAGTAAAAAACCCCAGCAAATAACGCCTGTCACAATGTCCCGGAGCCCAATGTGACATCTTCTTATTGCTTTATTTGTCGGATCTACAGTCCAAACCCCAAAGATATTCGCTTTACAATGATATAAAACAGAGAAAGCAGAAAATCCGAGACATTGGAGAAGCAGGAACTAGAGAATAGATGTGTTTGCTTAATTAATCGACTATCGAAGGAGTCAAATCACTCTACGGCAGATTAGTAGATGATGAAAATAAACGTTTGTTGCAGCCCTATTGTAGACACTAATGTGGGCTGTTAAATGATTGTCTTTTAGCAAATACCTTCCGTCTTTCAGATCAATGATCTCAACCAGGTGCCTGTTCCTGTCATGCTGCTGCCTGATGACTTCAAAGCCAACACCAAGATCAAAGTCAACAACCACCTCTTCAACAAGTAAGACACAGAAATAAGTACACAGTGAAGCAGGAAATACATTAGACATGTGCCAGACACCGTCTTGGTGGCTTTCGAGAAACTTGTTCCTGATGGATAAAATCGGTGGCAGTTAGCTCTCGTTATGCCTGACTTGCAGAAGAGCATAAACAGATGACGCAGTCCTGAAGTCTGTGTTGGACTGTAGAGTTTTACAGATGTTTTGGTACAGAGTATGTGAAACATTTAGCCAGCTCCTTCTCACTCTCCTACCTCTTCTCCTTTTTGCAGAGAAAATCTTCCAGGACATTTCAAGTTCAAAGAATACTGTCCTCAGGTCTTCCGAAATCTAAGGGAACGGTTCGGTATTGAGGATCTGGACTATCAGGTATATTCAGTATGCAGACATCCTTATGCATCTGATGTCACTTTGTTGGGTGATGATTTTAAATGCAAAGGGATGCATCTAGAAGAGCTAATTTCCCTTAATAATAATGATGGTGATCATGATCTCTACACTCACCTGTGTGCTTTTGGTTTCTTGTCCTCCAGGTTTCGTTGACCCGCAGCCCCCCGATGAGGAGCGTAGACGACCAGGGAGAGGGTCTGCTCCTCAACTCCTACGACCGTACGCTGGTCATCAAGCAAATCTCCAGCGAGGATGTTGCAGACATGCACAGCATCCTGTCCGAGTATCACCAGGTAAGGTCTGGGAAGGAAAAGTCTGGAAATAATCTATATCAAATCTCATGAAAAGACCAAAACTAACAGCGTGTTAGTCCGTCTTTTTACAACATGCACAAAAGTGTAAAGTAGATGATAGCTGGCTATATTAGATGTCTTCAGTCACTACAGTCCTGTAAACTGTGATGCCACCTGCCGAGGTTTATGGGACTGTTGTGATTCCAGGTGGCTGGCTGACTCTGGCTATCTCGTAGTGACTTTTAATAGTCGCATCTACGAGAGGGACAGACAGAAAAAGGATGACAAGGTTGATGATTCGCAATCTGGTCATGAGAGGTGAAGCCACGGGAGTCGACTGAAAAGTCTGCAGATTCTACTTTGTTCAGTCCGTCTCTACCTGCTGGGTAGCTAATGCTAACTAGCCAGCTGTCTGCAGATATCAGGCTGGTGTCAAGAAACAAGATTAGCAGGAGCTTTCTGCTCTGTCTGTGCTGAAACCGATTGTCAAACTGGATGTCCTTGCTCTACTTAGTTGAAGCATTTGGGATGTGGCATAACCTATATTTTTTGAATCTGCATAACAGTGACAGCTGTGCAGGTGGTTCAGGTCTCGCCCATGAGGTCCTAAAAAATATGATGTTTCACTCACATTCATCATCCTAAAGCTTATGTTTTTTGGGCATAGCCCTAGTTTCATTGTTAAAAAGGGCTAATTTTCCTAAAACAGCTGGGTGTTGTAGTTTTTAGTAAACATTAATCAAACAGGAGGAAATAGTGCATTTGTGTGAGTATTTACAGCAGCAGGACGGTGTATGTGGGTTTGAGTCAAAATAAACTACAGTGTGTGTGTTCATGGTAATGAAGGAACATGTCACCCAGTGCAACAGTGAGGCTCATTGGCTCAGAGGAATAAGATCTATCAGGCTTTAGATATTACTTGTCAGTAGTTTATTGTTGGTTTTTGTCTTTTCATGGGTTTTGTTGACACAAAGGAAAATTGTAGAATATCACCAGACTTGTTTTTTAACATTCAAAGCTCACGTATGACCTTGATTTTGAATTTGAATTCAATTTGTTTGTGTGCTGTGAGATTATGTGTTACTATTGTTAATTGATTGAATTTGAATCTGGACCAATAGCTGGCAAAGAGCTGCAGGATGTTGTTGTCACAGTTGATCCTGATAAACCTCCTCATGAGCATCTGGAGTCTGAATCCTTTCTCTGCCTTCTGTTCATTCAATCATTCCCTCAGTCATTCATTCGAGGATTGCCTGTCAGTCTCCAGGCACACAGAGCCAGGATCACTCACCTCCTGTC
The DNA here is from genome assembly GCA_008360985.2 of Macquaria ambigua. Classification (NCBI taxonomy): domain Eukaryota; kingdom Metazoa; phylum Chordata; class Actinopteri; order Centrarchiformes; family Percichthyidae; genus Macquaria; species Macquaria ambigua. The sequence continues at coordinate 51,214 of VMKM01001726.1, read as the reverse complement.
TGCTTTACTGAACTGTGTATAAAGCTTCACATCTATGCCGCTGTGTGTCCCACTTACGGTATTTTCTCTTTAACCTTTGTTTGGACCTTTTCCTAGCTGAAAGCTCCTGAGAGCGTTTGTCGTAGAGTTCCTAAAATGAGCACTTCCTGAGGGATTTTTTATTTTATTTTTGCTGCCTCAAAGGTGAGGAAAGTCGACCTAAATATGTCTATTTTTAGATTTAACGTCTTGCTGGGAGCTGCAAAGTGGTGCAGTGAGTAGGAAGACAGCTGCATATTCAACTAGAGGACGGCAAACATCTGTCTCGCTGATGTGTCCTTGAGCAAGACCCTGAATTTGGCTTTAAGGTGCCTCTCTCAAACTGAACCTGACATGTGACCTCTCTGTGGGGAAAGCTAAACTGAATGAGAATATCCCTCTGCACACAGAACAAAACAGTGCCTCTCATCATCAAGGTTAGCCGGCGTTACAGCACTACTGAGCATAGGGGACAGAACAAATGCTCCCTTATGCGATTGTTAAAGATATTCAAATGCTCATATCAACACATCTGTGTTCATGTAAATAGCAGAGTGCATTTGTAGGAGAGATAAGAGTGAGGAGACATACTTTCACCTCTATTTTGTTTGTTTCTGTTCAGTTTTATTTCTCATTTGCGGCCCCGGGCCTGGTATCAGTGTTCATGCTTGTATGGATACTTCAAAACTAGGTCTCACTTCAGGCCAAACATGCCGCAGAGTAAACTTTTGGCTGCTTTCAGCTCTTATTGGAATGTGTAGCCTGTGGTTACGCAGCCTACATAGATCTGGGAGGGAGATGAGGAAAATGGCAGCTCTGTTTTCAGAGTGTTTTTTTTTTTTTTTTTGTTTTGTTTTTATTCACTTGGCCCTGAATGAACTCATTGTTGTCAGAGCTCCTGTGTTGGCGTTGCGCAGTTTCTTTCATTCATCATGACAAGTTGCAGTTTATTGTATCAGTTTTCTTGTCAACATTTAGTTTCTGGGGGTGCATGTTTGGCCTGCTGAACATCTGTTTCATATTAACCAAAATGAAATACTGAATTACTTACATATGTTAATGATCTCTGCTAAAGAACTCAATATTGAGATACAGTTGGGCCAGGCATGAGGGCTTTGCTGTAGAAGGCTTTATCGTTGTTGTGCTTTTGGCTTTCGGGCATTATTTGGATGGATTTTTCAGACTGTGAAGGATCAGGTTTTGTGTTTTTTGGCAGGTGTAGGGATTTGGTCTGGAGGTCCTGAGACCAGCTTTTCAAACTTTGTTCAAACTCCAAACTGTTTCTGTCTTGTTTTTGCACTTAATAATTGTATGACAGCCCTTTATCGCCAAATCAGTATTTTTCTGACCACATAAATGAGTTATGCTCACATACATAGACTATTAGGGGAGGGCGATATGGCCAAAATCTTCTATCATGGTATATGTAATTTTACATCCCAGTAACGGTATATATCACGACACAGTACTTGTTCTGTAAATTCCATTAAGAAACTCAATTAAGAAATGGTTTAAAATATCCATACCGTACTTCATGCTCTGTATTTTCAATTTCACTCTCCTCTTCCATGTTTTCTTGTCCCTCTCTTCTTCTGCGGTGGTTGGCAAACCAGCTTAGAGGTTCATTATCTCCACCTACTGTTGCTCTCACATCACTTGAGAACGTGGTTAGCAGTCCTGCTGCCCAAATCACGTTACCTTGCGAGGCAGCTGGAATTGCGAGATCACGCAGGAATCCAGCCCTGATTTGCTACACAGCCTGTCCCGAATATATAGCAGAGCTAAGGGACAGCTCCCGCGGTACTCTTGCCAAATCTCTACCGGTGGACACATTTCTACCGTCGCACGGTATATACCGTCATATCGCCCAACCTTTAGATTATAGATGGAAACTTAGCATCTTATGTTCTAATGAAAGATATAGGGCCGTTAAACTGATAAACCTTTAACACAAAACATTCATAACGTTAATTAATGTATTTAAAGATACTCCAGTCAATTTGGGGGTGATGGCAGGTTTCAAAACAGAGTGCATGTATCACAGAGTTCATCCTCTTGTGGGTCAATTGAAATTTGTTTTTATAGACAAAATAAACAGATGGAAATCCAATTGATTAAATACCTGATAAATCAAGTCACTTCATCGCAATGATTCCCCAACATTACCATGAAGTTGTGCTGCTCGTTATACTGCAACATTGCACATTTTAAAAGTCTTAAAGTTAAAGCTAACTTGGTATCAGTGATTTGGTCAAACATTTACCTTTAGACAAATATCATCTCATGGTACAGTATATATTGTCATATCGCCCAGCATCAGGCTACTTTGGTTACATTTGATTGTGTCAATACAGGACTGAGGGCACCATTTGTTTTGTTGGTTTATGCTGCTGTCATTCTGTTTGGTGTAGATTTTCCAGCGTCTCAGTTGTGAGGATTTGCTTCTTTTTCTCAGTTTTGTGTGATGGTGAACTGAATATCTGGGAGCAGTATTCTGACAAAACAAGCATTTTGAAGAGGTCACCTCCTGAGGTCCTGGAAAACTGCGACGGCCATTTCTTTTTACTGTTTTCTGACAGTTTATAGAACAAATGATAAATAAATTGATGGAGAAAATAATTGGCAGATTAATCAAAAATAAAAATAATTGTTACTACTGCAGTCCTCGTTGTTTCCAACTTTCACTGTTGCCTGGGGAGACTTGGTGTAAACTGCCATGGGTCTCCTCTGATACCCAAGTAGTCACCAACCACTTCTTCACCAGCAGGGTGTAACACACAAACATATCCAGGTGCCCCGTCCAACAAGCAGGAGTTACTAGAGCAGTGACAAAGACATGATCCCTGATCAGCTCTCCAACACCTTCCTATTGTTGTCACTGGGGCTCCTGGCTAATCCTGAAGCCCTGTAGCTGGGGGTTGAACCCGGCTCGCTGTGGGGAGTGTTTTTCCACAGTGCCCGGCGCCCAGGGGTTAGAAATAAAAAAATTGAAGCACAAAACAAAAGCAGTGTTTGTGTCTTTTAGCATCCTGCCCAGTGTGTTTCAGGGGACGCTGAATAAGGTCAGTCTGAAGCGAGAGTCTATTTTAACTGCTGCGAGAGCCGAGCACGGTTAAAAGCCAAACCTGGATAGACCCAGTAATTGGTTTACATTCAAGTGACCTTTAAATATGGCCACATCTAATGTTCATGTCATCTGTGAATCTGTCTTCTACTCTCTAACTGTATTTTACTATTTCTGTGTTTAACATATGTTTACATGCACAATAATTTTCCTCTATGATATGGTTCATGTAAACAGCATATTCCTTTTGGATATTCTGAATTAGGCCTTATTCCGATTAAGACACGTGGGATATGCCGGTATTATTCAGGTTTTAGGAGCGTTCTTTGGACATGTATACGGCTCATTTGGAATATGCGCCTCAGTTGGGGTTTTTAGCGCAGTTTGCGCCACACGGCCTCTCGCCTGTTTATGCTCAGCTCTGAGCGTTGCAAACAAACCAACTAGCCAACAGTTTGCAGGGCTGGGGTAGACATGCATGCACAAAAGAAAAGCCCATGTTTCTGTTGGGAAGGAGAAACACACCTACTTTTAAACATGATGAAAGACTTGGATATCAACAGGTTTTTGGATATGTGCGAGTATGGAGGGCAATAAGGGCAAAAACAGGAATATTTTGTGCATGTAAACGTAGTCACTGAGACTGCCTGTGACAGTATTGTTGACCACTTTCTGCTCCTGCCATGCAAATTCACTGTTGTTTCCTCTCTGCAGCACATAGTGAAGTGTCATGGCAGCACCCTGCTGCCTCAGTTCCTGGGTATGTACCGGGTGAGCGTGGACAACGAGGAGACCTACCTGATCGTCATGAGGAACATGTTCAGCCACAGACTGGTTGTACACAGGAAGTACGACCTGAAGGTGAGGGGGAACTGCACGGCAAACTGTCTGACCTTTTTAATCAAACATCCCACTTCTCGTCACTGAAATGTGGAAGTTGTACAGAAATGAGTTTTCTCTAACAAGGCAACCTGCTAATTCACATCTTCTGCTTTCAGACCAGAAGTGGCTTAATACTCAGAAATGAGTACAGCTGTACAATGCAGAAAATGAAAAATACATAATTAGAAGTATATAAAATAAAAACATGTATAGAAATAAAAATAGAAACTATACAAGAGCAATTAAACTCAAAATTATAAGGCAAGAGTGACATAGTGGTGTGGTGAAGGTCGGCAAGGTATATATATATAAATAGTGTACAACAGAATAATATATAATATGATTAAGTTATGGTACTTAGTGTTTGTGTGTATTAATATACAAATATAATATAGCATATAATGTAATAAAACAGTATAATATTATAACATATACATTGTATAATATAGTATGGGATATAAAATGTAATATGAGGTGAAATGTTGTAATACAGTGTAACCTAATATATAGTACAGTAATATGCCATAGAATATAAAGTATAGTATATAAAAATATATATAAATCAGTCCTACAGAGTGTCCTGAGCAAACTGTATCAGTCACAGTATTTCTAACAGTTTGTTCTTGCAGGGCTCTCTGGTGGCTCGTGAAGCAAGCGACAAAGAAAGGGTAAAAGAAACATCTTTCCTACCGTCCATTTTACCGTCTGCTCCTCATCCCGTATGTCCTGCTAAAGATGCATTTTATTCCTAAAAGGGAAAAGAGCTTCCTACCTTCAAGGACATGGACTTCAGGAACAACATGCAGAAGGTGTATGTGACGGAGGAGCAGAAGGAGAAGCTCCTGGAGAAGCTCAACAGAGACGTGGAGGTAGGTGCCTGACCTGTCAAACCTGTTGTTGCACGCCTCCACCACACAGCGGCAGCACCAGCACATCATGGACGCAGCACTCCTGTGAGGCCATTTTAGCAGCAGGAGGATGGATGTGAAATGTAGATTATTTGACTGATAGAAGATAATGATCATTGCTTTGTCAAGACAAGGCCTTTGAAGACATCACCATGGGCTCAGGGAGTTTGCGGAGGACATTTTTGTCTATTAGCTGACATTTCAAAGACCAAACGATTAATAGATTAATCAAGATGAAAATCTTTAGATTAATGGATAAGGAAAATAATGATTATGTTCCCATCTGCGAGATAGTTTTAGGGCTGCAACTAACGTTTATTTTCATTATCGATTTTTAAATTGTAAAAAAAAAAAAAATGCCCCTCACAATTTCTTGTAGTACAAGTTGACATATTCAAATTGTTCGTTTTGTTCGACCAACGGTGCAAAACTCGAAAGATATTCAGTTTACTATCCCAGAAAACAAAAAAGCATCAAATCCTCACATTTCAGAAGCTGGAAGCAGAGGATTTTGGTTATTTTTGCATAAGAAATGATTTAAAACGATTACATGATCAAAATAGTTGCCTTACTTTTCTGTCAATCGACTAATCATTTCAGCTATAGTTTTTTTTAACACCACTATTTTACCTTCTCACAGTAAATCTGTGTTCTCTGTAAACCTTGTTGTAAAAGCTTCTTAGTGAATGCCCCTCTCCCATTGTCCCCAGTTCCTGGTGAAGCTGAAGATCATGGACTACAGCCTGCTGCTCGGTATCCACGATGTGGGTCGAGCTGAACGGGAGGAGGAGGAGGGCGAGGAGGTTTCCAATGAGGAAGAACCGGAGGCGGAGAACGGCCTGGCACCGGGCCCTATGGTGGGCTCTTATGGCACCTCTCCAGAGGGAATCGCTGGTTACATGTCCGCCTGCAAACCTCTGGGGCCCGGGGAGTTCGACCCGTACGTGGATGTGTACGCAGTCAGGAGCTGCACAGGTGAATGTTTGTTTCAGGACACAAAATAAGGTTGTTCAAGACTGAACCTGAATCCTGATGTCTGGAAAAAATACTTGTCTCTGATTTGTTTTAGGTAGGAATGAACTGATCCGACTTTTTCTCTCCTGATACCGACTCTAATACTTAAACTCAGGACATCTCCTGATATATGACCAAATACCTGCAAAACTAATGACATTCCCATCAGCCTCAGCTGTACTTTGTGCTAATTAGGAAATGTTAGCATCATATCACATGATCCTCCTCAGCAGATGGAGTCCCAGTTTTCATGGCATTGTAAATGTTCACGTTTGCATTCTTTTACTGGCTTAACAGTTGAGATTGAAAGTTTATTTTTACTGTAGAGCTGAAAGGATTAATCGATTAGTCGATCATCAGAAATTTTAGTTATATTATATTTTAGTTTTGGCCTGTTGAACAAAACAAGACATTTGAAGCAACACTTTGAGCAAACTTGAGAAAAATGAGATTTTTCACAATTTTCAAACATTTTATAGACATAAACCTTAATCAATTAATCAAGAAAATAATAAATAGTCGTTAGTTGCAGCCCGTCCTAAAACCGGATCTGTTTGTCTTAAATGTTCCTCTGAAGTCTTCTACATGTGTCTGTCATTTGGAAAATAATAATGATGTAGTTTTAGAGGTTTTGATATTCTTCTTGATGCTTGTTGTACGAGGCAATACAGGCCCAATAACATAACCCTGATTGTTCTCTGCCTTTCATCTCAGGAGCCCCTCAGAGGGAGGTCTATTTCATGGGCCTGATTGACGTACTTACTCAGTACGACACCAAGAAGAAAGCCGCTCATGCAGCAAAAACTGTCAAACACGGGGTGAGTAGCACAAGAGAGCAAGGAAAGAGGTGGAGGGCTGCTGTCAAGCTGTTCAAGACATTCGGTTGTACCTGCAGGGAGGGCAAACGTTTGATGTTTGCTCTCATGTCAAGTCATGAAGTGTGTACGATGTATACAGATGATGTTTTTTTTTTGTCTCCATCTCCTCTCTCTCTCTCTCTGCTGCAGGCTGGTGCAGAAATCTCCACGGTCCACCCCGAGCAGTACGCCAAACGATTTCGCGACTTCATCTCAAACATTTTTGCGTAACACTCAGCCATGAACACTGCCACAAGTCGATCCAACTGAGAGCTAAAAGTCTATTTCACCATTGACCAAAAATAGTATGCACACGCAGATCGTGATATTTAAATGTGGTGATCTGAGGCGAGACTACTTACATTGTAGCAATATAATGTACTACTTCTGATGCATATATTTATTTTTAAGATTTAAGATGCATTTCTTATAGATATTAAACACTCTTAACGGAATAACTGGAGCAGTAGGGTACATGGAAACAAACTGCGGTTGATCAGTGTTCAAAGTGTCAGACCACTTTAGTGTGAGATCAAATATTATTTTTCCTTTTGTTTTTATTTTTCAGTCAGTTTTGTCTGGTTCCCCAGGCATGAACTGAACTTAAAGGAAGAGTTTGACATTTTGGGGAGTGAAGTTAGATGAGAAGATTCATACCACTCTCATGTGTGTCTGTTAAAGGCACCCTGTGGAGTGTTTTTACCCCCTAGTAGTGCCATGGAGTAGTAGTAACATGCTCAGATGTGCAGCAAAGGCAGTGAAGAAGAAGACTGTGTACGCTAGTAAACATGGATGTAAACAATGCTGGATTTAAAACACTTAAAAGTAGATCATATGGAAATGTATTCAACACATTTGTTAGACCTCAAAGATACACACAGTGTGTGTGTTTTGGTGAATAACACTACAAGAAAACTCTACAGGGCGTCTTTAAATATGAAGCTGTAGGAGCACCAGGAGATGGTTAGCATAGGTTAGCATAAATACTGGAAACAGGAAAACAGCTAGCTTGGCTCTGTCCAAAGGTAACAAAATCCACCTACAAGCGCCTCTAAAGAGGTTGTGTACATTCTGGTAACAAGTGAGATATAACATGTTAATTAGCTGGTTTTAGAGGTGCTGGTAGGCAGATTATATTACCTTTTGAAGGAGCCAGGCTAGCTGTTTCAGTCCTTATGCTAAGCTAAGCTAACCTGCTGCTGGCTGTAGCTATGTATTGGTATTGATCTTCTCATCTCACTCTCTGTAAGAAAGCGAATAAGTATAGTTCCCAAAATGTCAAACTATTCCTTAAATCCTAGAATGATCTTTAATGGAGATGGGTATTAAAAAATAATGGTAGTCTAGACTCTACACTTGAGAGATAATATTATTTATCTATTGAAGCAGGCCATTTGAATGTTTAGAGTGCCAAATGTGTGGGATCAAAGCTTTATCCTAGCAGGATTTGCACTTTGCATACGATTAAATAAACTCTGCTGTGAAAGAGCAGTTAAATGAAACACAATTTGAATGGATCAAATATGGTTTTCCACCAAAGTCTATACTAAATTTAAAAGAAAATGTACAGAACAGCCTTGTCAATTAAAATGGTAAATTTAAATACAAAGCACATCATATTAATTTAGCCTGTAAACATTTTTGGCAGCCCTGCCTCTCTTAGCCACCACAGCCTGTAAAGGGAATGTGGGGTGGTTGACCTCGGAGCATTTCCTTTAGCCACAGAGCTGGGCCCGCGTTAATGAAGTGACTCGTCCAAATTTTAGGATCAGTCCTGCCTTTTTAATGAAAAAATGTCACGTGTCGATGTGTAATTCCACATCAAAACACTTCCTGAAAATCAGCCCATCCATCATTATTCTGGACAGACTCCTTTTTGAACATGGTGTAGCGTTTTGTGCATTCAAATGGCAAATGTGCGCTATGTGAATCATTGTGATAGGATAAGGTTTAGACAAATAATATAGCAATAGAACTAGGAACTATTGTCTGTGTATTGTTATGACATTTGACATTTAGCAGTAGCTAGGGTACTGTGTAAAACATTGTTGACAATAACACTACATTTCAGTAGCTTATGCAGTTAGCCTTAACACAGTGATGATAGACCGTTCCAAAACACTGGCAGGGCAGCGTAGATACAGTACACTCTGTATGATGCCTCATCTACCCGATGATTGCACATGTTGTATTTTTGCAAATCAGCTTTTGGACCAAAATATATTTTACAAAGAAGTTCTGAGAAGTGTTTTGACTCATTATTTGGATCATGTATGTGTGAGAGTCCTTGTGTGAGGGCACTTGTGGAAACATTTCGTAAAGAGAGATAAACAGCAGGAAGACGTGACACAGACACAACCGGCCTCTAAAGAGAGATGCCTTTTCCTGTTGCAGATGTTACCGTTTTGTTTTTTTATCCGTGTGAGCAGCGCAGCTACAGGGATGGCAATATCAATCCACCATTTTGGTTCAGACAAATATTTCACAAACTACTGGATGAATTGTCACACGATTTTGTACAAACATTCATGGTCCCCGGATGATGAACCCTATTGACCTTTCCTGCCATCAGCAGGTTGATGTTTGTGGTTTTAAGTGAAAGAGATTACATTACAAAGAGATTAGACTGGTTTACCATGAAAATTTGTTCACACATTCATGTTGCCCTCAGAATGAATCGTAATAACTCTGGTGATCTCCTGACTTTTCATGTAGCGCCATCATCAGGTCAAAATTTGCATTTGTCCAATGCTTTAGTTTATGACAAAATACCTATAAAGTTAATGACATTACCATCACTCTCAGCTGTAGTGCTAATTAGCATGTTAGCCTGCTATCATGCTAAACTAAGATGATGAACATGGTAAGCATTATACCTGCTAAACATCAGCATGTTAGCATGTTTACTGGTAGCTAAGTGGTATTTTGTAGGTCAGAATATCAGGTAAACTATAGGTGTTTGTCATTATAGTTGTTTTAATCCAGTCTTGGATAACATGGTGAGGGTCGGGGACTGCTTTTTGTCTCACTCTTTCCAGAAGATGTGTTTTTGCTGACTGGTTCCTTCCTGTTTCATCAGAAGAGGCAGAATTTGCTGACTGGTTCCTACTTGATGCACCAGAAAACTTAACAGATTTAGACAATAGGATTCGGGGCAGGATGAGCAGCAAGACAGAAGGAGGGCGCCGTTGAAGGGGTCATTAAGCTACAAACTGCTGACGGTCCGGAGAGGCAGTAGGAACACCACGTCCAGGGAGCAAATCCCATTAATCAGTGTGAATGTCAGCCAACACAAACGTTCCTGCGTTCTCTCCGTATGACGCTGACCTCGTTCATGACCTTAACAGTCCCTCAAACGAGGACACATCTGGGCTCAGTCACCAGGAGCCGCTCCGGTTTGCTCAATGGCATCATTTCATCAGAGGAGGTGACAGGGTTGCACTTGTTCCTTGTGCAAGTTTAGATCAATACATCCCTCATGTTCAACCCTAAACCGCTCATGTCTCAATTAAAGGTGCCGGATCAGTGGAACCAGATCTGCTCTGTCATCAGAGAAGCTCACTTTTAACGAGTGTTGAAATAAAGTGATAATGAGGATGTGTGTGTACATCTAGGTTAAAGAGCCCCCTTCCTCTTGCCCCAGACTCCCAGCTCCCCTATACTCTGCCCATCACTCACCACGCCCCACAGCCCTGGGGGGGGGGGGCTTCCTGGCATTGTCCTTTGCTATGTGGTGCCTGTTTTTACTGTTTCTGCACCATTTCTACCAGCCACATACATGCAAGGTAATTTCCACCGCTGGGGACATTTAATGTTTCACTTATCCAGTGAAATATCTTAGATGGATTAGCACAATATTTGGTACAGACATTCATGACTCTGTGCTGGACAAGGTCTGTGTTGAATGTTGACCCAGTTCTAGTCCCAATGTTTTTGTTCTACATGTCTGTTTTTCTGTTAAATTTAAAATGTTATAAAAAAAAAACGTCCTGTGGAAACAGGTATTTCTGAGGCAAAGAGCAGCAGAGGGGAGAGTGGGTACTTTAGAGTCATCAGATACCAAATCATAGTACTGTGGATGGAAACAGTGGTTGTTTTTGTGTTAAGTCTCATTCTGTTTGTACAAGTTTCTCCCATGAGTACAGAATAGACTTTCTGGGAAACACCTTTCTGTCTGAACACACTTTTTTTACCCAACTACAATTAACACATTCCCTTTAGCTGTGTGGGCGTCCCTGGACTTCTGCACCACTCCCCACTACACACTGAGGATGTCCTGTCAGATCTGTGTGTGTGTGTGTGTGTGTGTGTGTGTGTGTGTGTGTGTGTGTGTGTGTGTGTGTGTGTGTGTGTGTTAATGAGAAACGGGAGGGTAGAAACTCCTGGCTGCTTGATTGCTCAGATAGCCCTCAACATCAGAGCTGGAAGGAGTCATCTGGTGTCTGCAGGCTTCACACAGAAAACTCTCCAGACGACAAAAAGGCCTCAGGAGGGACCTGCCCTCTTCATCTCCAGTACACTCATCATCACAACAAGGTATGGTCCAAGTCTATATTTTAGGAGATGTTATGACCTGTTTCCACCTTTAATGTGTGCATAAAAAGAGGAGCTCCACCAATTTTACACATCAAAGTCTGTTTACAGGTCTTGGGGAGTGCATATGTAAAAATAAAAGTTGTTTAAAGTATTTTGTGGCTCCAGAGGGAGCTGTGTGACATCTGCTAAATTACCTCATGTGATGTCACTTGAGTCAGTGTCAGTTGGATCTGAAGACTACAAGTGTGAAAATGAAAAAAATCTGTTGGTGTGGAGTTAGAAAGAAGTGAGTTTACCAGACCTCTGCAGCCCGCTCCTCATCTCTGATTGAGGCTAGCAGCTCGAGGCTACATTAGCTGCGTTTAGCATAACACACCCAAATCTCCGAATGACCTCAACTGTCAGTGGCCGAGTTGCATTGTGGGTAATGTAGGCGCCAAGAATGTGTGGAATAAAAAAAAGACCATCTCTCTCATCTCTCTGCGTTGATATTGATACTTTTTTTTTAAACTGTCGATCATGAGTCCAACAGTGTTATAGGAGTGCAGTGCTAAATTGGTGGTACTCTTTAAATGAAAAACTATGCTATAAATCAGCAAGTATAGCTTTAATTATAAACAAATCTAAGCATGTACTCATATTGAACAGCATGTTGTAGGGTTTTCTTTCTACTAACTTGTTGTGGTTTTAGTATCCACCTCTAAAAATCATTTGAGTAACATTTCAGCCCAGCACGTCTGCCACCCTCCTCCTCCTGTGTTTCTGTTATGTAACGTCTGAAAACATAATCAGATTAACCACAAAGTAAATCTAAACTCTGTCCAGATATGAAACTGTTTTCCTCTGCTTTTCACTCCAGACCATGAGCTCTCACGAGCACAACCACTCATTAGACTTCTTAAATGGCACACCATGGTTTGTCTACGAGTGCACCATCGAGCTCGATTCGGACTATCGGCGCATCGCCCTCTTCCTGATCTACCTTTTCATTTTCATGGTGGGCCTGCTGGAGAACACGCTGGTCGTCTGGGTCAACTGGCGTCGACGCCACTCGGCCAACGGGGTTCTCTTCTGCATCCTCAACGTGAGCCTGTCGGACCTGATGGTGATCGTGATCCTGCCTTTCTTCATGATGGAGGTGACCATGGACAAGGTTTGGCTGTGGGGCCGCTTCCTCTGCAAGGTCACCAACCTCATCTATGTGGTCAACTTCTACAGCAGCTCCTTCTTCCTGGCCTTCATGACCCTGGAGCGCTATCTGTCCCTGACCAGGCCCTCGTTTCCGGCCTTCTTCCCCATAGTGGGCCGGCGCCGCTGGGTGCTCTGTGGAGGCCTGTGGGTGCTCTCCTTGTTCCTGTCTCTGATGGAGAACGTCCACGTGGATCTTCTAGAGTGGGACGAGCCAGGCTGTTACATGCTGCCCGAGTACAGCTACACCGAATGGTTTGTCTCTGTGGCCTTCCTTTGCCTGATCTTCCAGTTCCTGGTCCCTGCTGCTGTCATCATCACCTGTAACGTGCTGATCGCTCGTGCAGTTAAAACAGCACAGGATGTGCAGAGCCGGCGGGACGTGTGGCTGGTGCATGTGTACTCCCTGGTGTTTGTCATGTGCTGGCTGCCCTACCACCTGGTCATGTTCCTGATGATCGTAGATGACCTTGACCCTTACATCTTCAGCTGCAACACAGTAGAAGTCCTCTACTTCTCATTCAGCGTGGTGCAGAGCCTGTCTCTGTTCCACTGCGTCGCCAACCCCATCCTCTACAACTTCCTCAGCAAGAGCTTCCGCAACAACCTGATCAACTCTGTGGTGAACTGCATACCCAGAGAGGGAACTGTGGACCAGCCCAACGCGCCCAACGGAGGCGGGGGAGACCCGGGGAAGCAACGCAAGTTAAGTAACGCCAGCACCAGCCAGTCTGATGTGGGGTCATAAGAAATAAACTGAGGTAAGAAAAGAGTAAACTTCAGGAGTGAGACCTTTTCTAAGTGAAGAAAGATTTGACAGAACTGAATCCAGTCTTGGTGCTTCAGAATACCAGAGGCATAGATTGTATCACCTCCCTCTGGTCATAGACTCATTGTGCTGTTTGTTACCCAACAGATAGGCTCACCAACCCCTTCCTCTCATAATCCACTTCCTGTTGTTTTTAAATGATGTATCTGATCACAGTTAAACAGAAGAAGGCAGGAAATGTTTGAGATGTTTTTTTTTTTTTCCTCAAAGCTGCTCAACTCCCACAGGAACTCATGGCAACCTCTAAAACTTCGGAAGAACAGTGCCACACCAGGACTGTGTGTAAACAAATCTGCCGTCTGTCTGTCTAGTGCCACATAACCACATAAACATCTTGGAAATGTGAAAATGTAACTGACAAGTGTTTTATTTCATTACAAATCTAACAGATAAATCGTAGCTCACATTACTAAATGCTTATTTATCTGTTCCTGGATGCTGCTGTAGTCTACATGTGCTGTAACATGGTCGCCTGTTAAAATGCAATAAAACTCCATCAAACACTGTTTTATCCATTTAAACTGGAGAGCCTGAGTTGAATCTTGTACTTTTGTTATAAAAGCAGAGAAGAGCAATGAAAAGGCTTGAGGACATGCACGTTTGGAAGCTTAATGTGTTTATTTTAGACACTCTGCTGTTCTTGCACTTTGCTATCTCCCTTCTCGCAGTTACTGTTGATCTTTATTACATTTACCTCCATTTCTGTCTCTGTCTGGAATGTGTCACGTCCAACAGTTTAAATGATAAGAAGGCAGAAAAAGGCAGAGGGGGCGTCAGTCCACAGATGGCACAATAGCAGGAAGAGACCGGGCTTTAAAAAGGGCAAAGGTCACAAGCCCCTGGAAGCAGGAGGTTCACAATACTACGCACAATTCTGCAAGTTCATCACTGAAATTCTGATGATGGATGGATTTTGTGGCGCAGGGCACTTTGAAAGGTCTCTGAAAACAAATTAAAAAAATAATTTAGGTGTGATAACAGTCTTCCTAGAGGCATTTATTATTTATTCTTTTCAAAAACAATATTTAAAAAACATTCACAGGTGGCTTTAGACACAGATAATGAAATGTATAAAGCCATAAAAATAATAAATAGTTGCACTGTCATCATAATTATGAGGTAAGACACATATTACACAGAAATGTGATGGGCACTTAAATATGTTTCCACAGCATGACATGCTTCACGTGCTCTGAACAAGTGAATACAGCATGTGACTAAATGGCATGTTCTGCAGATGCCTCTTCAACATCAAAAAACATGTTTTTACGTCTCGATGACGGACAGACAAATGTCTGTGGAGTGAAAAATGAAACTTTAAAAGACGCGTAAAAAATCGAAGTGTGTGAAAATATTGACTGCAATTATAAGAAAATAATTTCTATGCTACATTGAGGGGCTACTTTAATAACAGTGTAATTATCAATCACTGACATAAAAACCTATCCTGATGTTTAAGTTATAAAGATACAGACTTGTTCGGAGTAGATAAAACAAGCAGAGCGCTGCAGGACAGTCGACAGTCCACCAGTTTCCCTTCTTTCACTGACACAGAACAGGATACACTGCCACCAAGTGGCTCCTTTTTATCTTAGTTCAAAGAGACCAAACCTCCAAACAGGCTGACTCAGTGAACAGCATCTGACAGATAATAAGTCCACTACATTCTAAAAGTCTAAGTCTATTACAGAGCTGACACGATTAATCGATTAGCTGATTGACAGAGAAGCAATCTGCAACAATTTTGATAAATCGATAGTCGTTTTAAGTCATTTATCAAGCACAAATGCCAACAATCTCTTGTTCCAGCTTCTCAAATGTGAGGATTTGCTGCTTTTCTCTGTTTTATATCATTGTAAACGAATTATCTTTGGGCAAAACAAGCAATTCAAAGATGGCACCTTAGACTCGGCAATTTTTTGTACAATTTTTTGACGTTTTACAGACTAAACGATTCATCAAAAAAATAATCGATAATGAAAATAATCGTTAGTTGCAGCCCTAGTCTATTATATGCATTACGTGGTCCACGACAACCAGACACAGAGGACGTGTCAGAGAGAGGGGAAGAGGGACGAGGAGAGAAACACCAGGCCGGCGCACAGAGCCGATCAGGTGTCCACAGTGGGCAGCGGTTCTTTAGAGTGATCATTGTACATGAAGGTCTGCTCGATGTTGAAGTCCGGGGGCAGGTGGTCCTTGTGGAGCTCCATATGCGACGACACCAGCTTCAGCGTGGAGAAGTAAAGGCCGCAGACGGTGCAGCGGTACATGAGAGCACCGGCGTGCGTCTTCAGGTGGCAGATCATGGTGGAGCGGCCTCTGAAGAAGCGCAGACAGACTTTGCACTGGTAGGGTTTCTCCCCGGTGTGGATGCGGAGGTGGTAGGTGAACTCCCCTGAGTGGGCGAAGCGTTTACCGCAGTAGCGACACCGGTACCATTTCCCACGGACGCCTGCTGCTCCGGCTCCCCCGTCCTGCCCTGAACTCCCGTTGGTCAGGACCCCAGAGGGCAGGCTGTGTAGTGACCCTTGAAAAAACTTATCTGGTAGGCTGAAGCCCATCCCCAGCCCCAAACCCAGGTTGCTCATTTTAACAAGGCCGCCGACCTCCCGTGGAGAGGAGGAGGAGCAGGAAGACGGAGGGCACTCCAGAGACTGGTCGGCTTTACGTTTGCCCAGCCAGCCCTGGCCCCCAACACCTCCACCGCTCCCCAGGGACTCTGTGGTGTGCAGGCTGAGGTGGTACTGAAAGGCAGAGGAGGAGCGGAAAGTCTGTGGGCACAGAAAGCAATGCAACTCCTCCACTCCTGCCATACCACCTCCCCCGACTCCATCTGCCCCGACTCTGAAGGCCCTCAGCGCCAAACGCTCCCTCTCCTTGGCTGCCGCTTCCTCGGCGTGTGCAGTCATATGTCTGTCCAGCAGGGAGCGCTCCACGAAGCAGCGGGCGCAGTGTGGGCAGGTGAAGACGGGCAGAGAGAGGTGGGCGAGGGCGTGCCACAGCAGGGAGCACAGGGAGAGCTGGGGGAGGTGACACACACCACAGCTCAGGCTCTGGGGACACACATGGCTCAGCAGGTGGTCTTTGACAGTCTGTGAAGGAGGTAAACATAAAATAAATGTGAGAGCAGCGGGTGGAGCAGTTGGCTAAAAGAGTAATTCCATATTCTTCCTTTCTGTCCATGTTACTGTCAGATGTCTCTTTGTGAAATCAGTTTTCTGGTGCTTATTATACAAACAACAGACGCCTCAACACACTGCATGTTACATCTTAGCTAGATTTACACTTTATTTGCTCCATATATTTCAGTTTCACCTGGTTCTTATATTATTCCAAGAGTAAAGAATCACCTAGTTTTCTTAAATGAGGGTTAATTAATCCTGTCAAATTAAAGGATATATATATATATCCTATATATATCAAATGAAAATTATTTTTGTTTTATATCATCCTTTATACTTCTATCATGACATTAACAAAAATGTTCGGTGTAGTTTTTATATTGTGTTTCAGTCTAAAACGTGTTTTAATTTTGTTTCTTTGGTTAATGAATCATGCTCAGTATGTGGCTTGCAGCAATGATTTGCAATGTTAACTGTCAAAAGTCATGATAGACCATTTTAACATAAAAATAAAAAATGTATTCATTCATTTATATTCCTACGTTTTTGTTTATTGTACTCTTATTTTATGTTATTTTATTGTTGCATGTTTTATTCCATTTCATTCTCTGCACTTTTAGTGGCCTGATGTTATTTCATTTGTGTTGTTCTGAATTGCTTTATCTTAATTTTCTCATATAAAGCATTTTGTTATATTATTATTACTATTATTACATAGTCAGCAACTAATGTATAAAATGTACCTGAAATGATGGCATACCCGACACCACAAAACACATGTTAAACGTCCACTAACCTGGAAGTCCTTGCTGAGGGTTTTGGCGCACACTGCACACTGCAGATCAGAGCTCAGGCCTTGGCTGCTGTTGGTCAGCGCCCCCTGCGGTATCGTGTAACTGGAGGCTGCCTGGCGGTGGTGGCGCAGCAGCTTGTTTTGGCTGCAGAACTGCAAGTGACACATGTCGCAGGTGAAGAGCTGCACCCCAACGTGGGAGAGGGAGTGGGTGACCCCGGCGGCGCGGTCCGGGAACGAGGCCCCACACACTCTGCAGAGCCCCAGCTCCGTCAGGTGGGTCTCAGCATGTCTTCTGATGGCAGCCGGGTCTGCTGGGAGAGGCACTGCGCAGGCTTTACATGACAGCATGCTCCCCGTCACCTGGAGGAGTAAAGAACATTATTTCTGTTGTGTGGACTCACACTTACCTGAAATATCTTAATGCTGACAAATACAACCATTACCTGGCTGCTTGAGTTCCCTTCTTCTCCATTCTCCACACACACAAGGTCGTCTTCATCATCCTCATCATCTCCCTCCTCCATGAAGTTCTCATCGTCGCTCAGCTCGATGATCTCGCCTGCCAGCTGTCTCCACTGCTCCTCCTCTGTTCCCTCCATTGCTCCATTCCCTCGCAGAGCCTCCCTCTCCTCCTCATTCTCTCCCTCCTCCACCTCTCCAAACACCACCATGCTGCCCTCCACTGATCCCACCTGCAGGCTGCCTAGAGGCTCTCCTGAGGATGACGTCGGGTCGCAGGCCTCAGCTCCGAGCTGAGCCGATGAGTCTGGGAAGGAGCAGGAGTCAGACGGTGCAGCGTCGCTGCTCTGAGGCAGAGAGCTTCCCGCGCTCTCAGAAACCAGTCGTCTGTCTCTGACTCCGTCCTCACAGCTGCCCTCTGCCTCCTCTTCTTCCAGCCCCTGCTCAGTCTTTAGCTGGAGAACAGGCCCCGGAGCCAGCACGCCATCACTCTGACTGGAATGGCTGCTGGTTAAAAGACTGTGTCCTCCTGGTAGTTGATGATCTGCTGCCATCTGCCCATAGCCGATATGAGACTGGACGTCTTCTGCCTTCAGGTCCAGAGACAGAGCCCCAGCGTGAGCTTCACGGCTGGCCCTGGCTGTCCTGGCTTGGAAGAGAGGAGAGGGAGCGGCAGCAGGGGTCGGGGCAGCAGACGAAGACAGAGATGAGCAGGAGGCGACGGAGGAACACACAGACGATGCAGATACAGAAGCTGCACTAACAACAGCCACTGTGGGCGCAGCAGCAGCAACCATGCTGGAGTCCAGGGTGAGGTCTCCGGCACCGCCTGCTTTACAGTTTGCAGACACAGAAGCCTGCAGGTCAGGGAAGGTGGCGTGACAGGCCCTCACCAGTTCACTAACCCCCAGCCTCTCAGCCAGCTCATACAGTACCCCAACATCTATGAGATCAGTCAAGATCTCCCCCGTGTAGACGAACGTCAGCACCTTCTCAAAGTTGGCCGGGGAGATAAACTCCAAAGAGAAGGCAGCGGTGGACGAGGCTGGAGCCCGGGCAAACAGGTTGCGGAAGTACGTCCCGGCGCAGGCCAGCACTGCACGGTGCGCTGCGAATGTGCGGTTGCCAACTTGTAGGAACACATCACAGTATCGACGTGATTGGCGGCAGCGGTTGAGCTCAGCGAGAAGGCTGGCAGCGTGGCCGGGACCCTGCAGCCGGATCCTCATCCCTGCTGCTGCTGCAGCTCCTGGTGCGCTACAGTCCAACTGCAGGAACAGACAAGACGGTCATTAGAGCAGAACAGAGGAGGAAAATGTGTGGTTCATACTGACATACTAACAGTCAGGCAACCTTTTCTTCCTTTCAGAATGATACACTTCTTTAGACCTGAATGTACAGTCAAGGCCAAAGAATTCATGTTTGGTTAACTGTCAGTAGGGCTGCAGCTAAAACAATTTTCATGTTTTTTAATGTCTATAAAGAGTCAGATAGTAAACAATGCCCATCTCAATTTTCCAGAGCCCAATGTGAAGTTTTCAAATTGCTTGTTTTGTCTGAACAACAATCCAAAACCGCTGCAGTACAAAGTAGGAAAGAGTGCAAATATAAAATATCAATGAACAGATATCCCAAATCCCAAATATACACAGTGCCAAAAATATAAACAAGGTTAACAGTAGGGATCATAAGTTGATCACATGTCAAGGTGCTACTTGATGAGTTGCATATAGATCAGGGATGGAAATTAGCACCTGCCAGAAGCCAAACGCTAGTAAAATATGAAAGTCGCTGGTAGATTTCAGACACAAAATAATGATTTACTACTGAGCGTCTGGTGAACTGAAACATTTATCTGTCAGTGGCTGGTAGATGTTCATATTTTAAAAAGTGAATTTCCCATCCTGATATAGATATGTATGAGAAGTGGCATACAGCCAAATCTTATATGCATTTCTATAGAATACTTTGGGACAAACGTTTGTTAAAAGAAACTAATTCATAGATGAACTATCATTACAGACAGTGATGTAGAAATAAACTGAGATCTGGGCAATGTCCATCCCACCAACACCAACACAAACAAAAACAAATACATTATTTCCAGGGAACCGTTGAGCTACATCAGTTTTAGTTTGTTTTGTTTTGTTGCTGCAGCCTGTTAAATGCTCTGAGTTTACATGTTAATTGCAGCAGTCCAACAAGAAGCTAACGGAGCTTAGCCAGTTTTTCCAGACAGTCCAGACACATTATGGCAACTCTGTTCACTAACAGCTAAATCAGGCAGATTTTTCACAGATTTATTCGTTAGAAAAATCACCCTGTTGTTGATGTGGTCGTCTCGTTTGTATCATTCATCACGACTCACCCATTGAAAGACGTTTGTGCCGATTAATCTTCTCTTTTATTATATTTTCAAAGGGACTCCGGTGGTCGTCCACGGATTATAAATGTTACAATTACAACCCTTTTGATCGCCCGTCGCATTTTTGTGACGTATGTCAACAACAGTGTACTGTAGGCGCCCCCTACAGTCTGGACGGGTCACTGCAGCCAACATGCTGTGAAACAACTACAGCAAGCAGCAGTGTAAGAAGTACTCTTTACTACTTTACTTAAGTAGAAGTACCAATATATTAGTGTACAAATACTCTATTACAAGTAAAAGCTCTGTATTCAAAATCCTACTAACTTATTGCTGATTCACATTACTCTGTTTGGCTTTACGGACCATTACACGAAGTCTTGCTCTCAGTTTTACCTGATGAATTTGTTATTTTGACCAAATGTTATATTCACAAATCAAAATTTATGAGCAAGAATCCACATTTTTCAGAACTAATTATCAATGTTAAACAATACATTTACACAAAAGCTGTTAGAACATACAGTATAACACCACTAAAGGTTTTTATTTCATTTTTATTATTATAATTGTCTTTTATCATCCCACTCCCTTGTTTTGTTGTTTACATGTATTTGTCTCAACAGTGTTAAATGAAAAACAGGACTGAGAGTCTACAGCCATGCTAACAGCTCTCTGAGACTGTACAGTGCTTTGAGCTAAATGCTAACATCGTCATGCTAACATTCTCACAGTGACGATGCTAACATGATAATGTTTAGCAGATATAATGTGTGCTAGCATGCTAACATTTGCCAATTAGCACTGAACACAAAGTACAGCTGAGGCTGGTGGGAATGTTGTGAGTTGATTAAACCAAAGTATTGGACAAATATACATTTTGACCTGATGATGGCGCTAGAGTTAAGTCAGTAGGCTTCATCCTGTGAGAACCATGAATGTCTGTAGTTGTTGAGATATTTCTGTCAGCTAGCATGGCTAAAAACACGCTATAAAACAACAATGCTATGCAGCAGGCGGGCCCAGACACACAGATAAAATAAGACACAACACATGATCATAATAATGCTAATTAAAAAAAGTTTATTTTAATCCGGTAACCATTTCTTTTTAGCTCATGAGGGATTCACACGACCCACAAAGTGTCAGAAGTAACAAGGACACCTGCAACTCTTCATACTTCACTGTAAACTCATGGGACCTACACAACAGTAATATGAATAATGTCATAGTCTTTATGCAGTCGTCTGGCCATCCCCAAATTAAAACTTTCAACAAACAGCCACATGTTTACATTATGTAAAAGCATCTGTTTACTGGTTTATGCTTCTATGACATGTAGCAGAATAAGAAATGATAAGAGACGATGAAAAAACAAACATATTTCCAAAACTACCAGTAGAAATCATTTACAAAAATTGAGTCTTTGATTTTTCAGTTGTGTCTTCGTTACAGAGTTACATTAAGTATGTAGTATAGTTACATTTACATTATATTAAAACGCCATATCTTTGACCTGTGAGAGTAACACATATTCCATGTTCCAAACTATTCATTTTTCTAGTCTAAGCAGAATTATCTCAGCTGATTTCGTCACTGGAAACCAAAGGCCAAACTGACCTTTATACTGCTGCGACAGGCACACATAACTAACAACTTGACATACTGTAGGTTTTATTTGTAAAGCCAAAGGAAATAATCGCTGTTTTGGTCCAGTCGCAACAAATTTCTGAATTAAAGCAGCACCCTCCCGATGTATTGATTCTCTCACAACAGTGACCATCCAGTCATCCAAGACACACTTTGCTCTAAAACTTGTTGCTTTTCGTCATCATAGTTGGATTATTGCACTTCTTCTGGAGGAAGTGAAACACAAGCAGTTCGAGCGTCTGCTCTAAAATTACAGAGGATGGCTACAAAGTTCTACTTGAGTCATTTTAAAATGAGGTCAACAACAACACAGTATTTCAGCAATATATCTGTCATCAACAAATTGAATGAATATTGCTTTTAAGTTGTTTGATATGTTGTTCAGTCTTCAGAAACATTTTTTTTTAAATCCTTAGTACTATGATATAGTCCTGCCATTTTTCTTACAGTCTCTCCAAAGTCAGCTGTATCCATGTTTTTAAAAGGTTTCTAACCAATAAGCATCCTCCAGGCGTCACCAGCTCCACCACCTTCAGTTCACGCTACGACACCCGCTTCCTGGAGCTGGTTCGGCCCAGGCTGGCAGTGCTGGACCGGCGGGAGAGGACGGGTGTGGCAGTAGGGGGGGACGTCTCGTTGGGACAGCCGTGTTGAAGCAAAATATCGATGCAGCCTTTGCTCCCTGTTTTTCTGGCCATCCTCATGGCCGTCTGGCCCTGGTTATCTTTCGCCTTCACATCGATTCCGTACTGTGTTGGGGGGGGAGAGATGACATTTGCTCGCTGTGAGCTTATTTATAGATCAAATATCGATTAAAGGTAGAACAGTGTGTGCAGTGAAATGCAGCTCTTTGTTATTAAAACAACATGTGCTGCTGAAAAACCATCAGAATGAAGTGAATTACTTATTAAATCAAACTATGGTGGTGATAAAGACCAAAGACTAAGTACTAACTGAAAAAACTAAAAAATCTTAATTAGGTTAAAGTATGTAAGTATTACCAGCAAAATTTACTCAAAGTATCAAAAGTAGAAGTACTCACTGTGCAGTAAAATGCTCCCTGTCAGTGTTTTACTATTATATATGATGTTTTTGGATTTTAATATTACTGCTGCATTAATGTGCATGTTGCATTTTACTGCTGTAGCTGCTAATTTGAACTCCTTTATATACTGTTGGGTAGTTTAATCTACAGCAATGCATCATATTCTATAAGATCATCACGTTTGTAGTTTTGTTGTCCTGTGAGAACCACGTATCTCTTAAAAGTCCACTTTTCATGAGAAAAACAGCTCTGTTTGCGACGATGCATTTTCCAGCTAATCCAAGCTCCAAGTTTCTAGGCCACTTAGTCTGCAAAGTATCTTAGTTTTGACTCGTGTTCGAGTGAATTAAATACAACTTTTTTGTGAAAGCCCAACAATGTACCCACAAGTCCAAGAGGCAGGGAGAACGTGAACGAGGGTTTATTTGAATATTGATTACAACATCACGGCAGGTGATTCTTATCCAAGCTTTACATCTCAGCCCGGTCCATTACTGACTTGATGTTGTATTCCTACTTACATGACACTATCATACGTACTCACACAATATCACACGGTCAAAAACGTATTTAGATCCAGACTTCTCTGCATCTTATTAGCACTTGCTTAAGTGGCTCTTAAAGGTTGTTTTTTTTAAGTAGTTGATTTAGTTTAAGAAGTAGGAGCATTTTCCCAACCCATGAAGGAACACTTCATCCTTCAGTTTATAAGAATTAAAAATCACCAAATTTGGAGATACGTGGTTTTCAGTGGACAGGAAGGGTATGAAAAATTGTAATCTGAGAAGTAACTAGTACCTAAAGCTGTCAGGTGAATGTAGTGGAATGAAAAATACAACATTTGCCTCTGAGATGTAGTGCAGTAGAAGTATAAAGTGGCATAAAATGTACCACTGTCTACGTCCGACTTTATTATGACTCTTTTGCCTTTTATAATCTTTTTTCCTTGTCGTATGTGAGCAGCTAACACCATACAGAGGGTGGACTGTGAAGAGTCAAAGAAGGACGGTAAAAAAAAAAAAAAAGAAATGTGAACAGAAAGGAGAAACCCACCCAGACGAGCAGCTGGGTCATGACCACATCCCCCAGCTGACAGGCAGCGTGCAGGGCCGTGCGAGGCAGTGAGGTCGAGCCGGCCAGTTGAGCGTTGATCTGATCCTTGGTGCTGTGGGCCAGAAGGAGCAGCAGCCTGGGCAGATCCCTCTCAGTCACCGCCGTCAGCAGCCACACCGGCATACTGTCCTCCGGGTGCCCCGAGGCCGGCTGAAGGGCCGCCACAAACGCCCGCTGTTCGTACTTAGCACGAATCCACGACTCCCTCTCCTCACTTATAAAACAGACACACACACAGGAAATTAATAAGGGGTACGTGACCATAGTGACCATAGTGTGCATTTGCGTTTAGGCTTTTGCCACCATTTGTTTCACAATCAACACAAGTGCAAATTCAGTGTAACTGAAATACAGATTCATATGTAATTTAGATTTAAAGTCACACATCTTGGTAGATATTTGAGGAATTCCTCAAAGAACCGTACCAGTGTTTGTCCACGTTCTTGATAATGGGATCTGAGATCTGAGTCAGCTCCCAAAACTACAAACTTATGAGGTTGTTTCTGGTGGTAAAAAAGTTTGCTCACTTTTATATCTCATGATTTCGGAGTTTACCACAAGCACCTGAATGCACCATCAGGAAGACTTTTTGGTAACACTTCATTTTAGGTCTTAATAAATAAATGAATAAATGATTTATAAGCAGATATAAAGACGTGTTTATTAATGTATTTGTCATCAATATAATATACTAGTGTATTTACAGATAATGAATGACTGTCAATATAATTTAATATTTTATATGAACATTAAACATGAAGCATTTATTTACTAAAATCTTATATATATATGTATTTATTTATTTATCAGTACTTCTTCACTTTTCAGACAACTGAGACAAACTCCATCCAACTGATGAAGGCCATGAGATGCTGGTAAAAGTACGGGGGAGAAATCTAGTAAGTGGACCTTGTTTGTCAAACTGCTATTTCCAAACTCAACAACGCTCAACGTGTCTTCATGAGTTTTGAACACATCTTTAAACAGTTTTATAAAAACAACCTGCCTGTGAATGATTTGTACGTGTGTATGTTCATTTAATGGATGTAATTGTAAGGATTTATTCATGTGTGTAATCATATAATATTAAATATGATTACAGCTATACAGCTTAAGTTATCAATAATTCATTAACTGTTAACACCACTTATGGATGATTCATGGGAGACGTTGGTGACAAATACATTAAAAAAACACTTAAAAATGTAAATTAAATCTGCTTACAACTACGTTATAGTGTGTTATTACCCGCCAAGTGATTTCAGTACTGTACAGGAATGAAGTGAAACCAGTTTGTGTCTGAAAATGCATCCATCAACCTAAAAAGCTGTGGTCCTTTGAATAAATGTGCACCCACCGTGTTGCCGTAGGTGTGGGTTTGGTCCTGCCCTGGGTGCAGCTCTCCCAGATGCTGTTGGCCGTGTGGTTTCCGATGGCAGCCAGGACTTGCGTGAGCTCGCCGGGCCAGTCGTCCAGGTCCAGCGAGCGGACGCGAGACAGGTGAGTCCCCAGGTTTCGATGGATCCCCGAGCACTCGATGCAGATCAGCGCACCCAGGTTCAGGCTGGCCCAGGTGGGATCTGCAGGGCAAGAAAGAAAACAGAGACCGGTTACAGGAAGAAATAAAAGTAGAAAAGTAGAAACAAACAGTGTGTAAACGATGACACCACCGCAGGCTGTGGATGGTGCATGAAAGCAGGATTGTCCGCCAGAGGAAATCTGGACATCTAAGAACTCACTTGGTGCTTCACAGTCCACACACAGATTGTTGCCCTTGGCGTTGCGGATGGCCTGCAGCGCTACGGCCTCGCTCTGGCTGCTCCGCCGAGCCTGCACAATTACACACACACACACGCAAACACACATATTTGAACCAGTTATTTGTCCACACAGTTACTTATATTACAAGAACAAATGGTAGTTAAAATTCACCTTTTACCCTATGCCTTTATGTGATCACTTAAAGTTACATGATATCACATGTACCCATTAACACATGTGACATTGCATCATGTGTATTGATTATGGAGACACATTTAAGTTTACAAAAAGGGATGTACAAAAAGCTGCCTTTACAGATATCTTATATAATTTAGAGCTGGATAAAACACTGAATATTTTTAAAGCCCCTGAAAACGTTTAAGTCTCTCTAACTTTACATATTCATGACTAAATAGGCAACAATCAAAGTTAAAGTTGAGGGAAAAAACCTCCTTAGTTATAATGTATGAAGAGTTTGAAGGCCTGGTCACACCAGAAAGTGGCACAGTGAAATTCATCCACGCATCTTCATATTTGGTTGTAAGAACTTGGTGACGTAGTGAAATCTTGCAGGGCTAGCTGGTAAACAACTGCAGCTGGAGAGCTAACTGCTAACATGCTAGCCAGCCGGGACGTGTTGGTGCTAGTCAGTCACGAAAGCCTTCAGAGCTGCTGCACTGTGTCCTCTCAGTATCGTTCATCCTTTCATTCAAAGTTTTGTTATAGAGCGGAAATAAAAAGCTCTCTGATGTTAACAAGAGACAGTTAGCAACTGATTAGCTCAGCTGCTAACAGGACAATAAGGTCACTTAGTTTATTCAAGATAAATTGATTTTTACCATCGACTCCTGTCTCATAGTTGTCTATAAACTATTCCTCTTTTGTGGAGCAGTTTATACTCTGGAGGAGGTTAAATAAAAACTGGATGGAGCACCACAGCTAATAAACTACGATAGCTTCCTCTATTTTGGACCCTCCGGCTCTCTGTCCACTCAAAGGCCAGAACTGTGAAGAAATTCACAGGTCAAAGATCACAAAAGCTGGACTCAACGTGAAAAATGTGCACAGATTTACTTACTAACTTACTTACTAATTACAGTTTAAATGCTGCTGTGGCCTTGCTCTCAAAAGCTCAGCTTATCTGGCTCATCAGGACTGTGTGAGTGTGGTTTTATCAGATTGTGCAGATTTTAATTCAAATGTTGCTAAACTAGAATTGGTGCAGGGGCATTCATGGCATTAAGAAAAGCAATGACAAAAACAAAAATACAGAAATAGCCAAAATTGTTCTGACTCTGGCAGAAAATGTGTGCTCTTGTAGGATCCCGTCGCTCGTAGAAAGAAGCTGATTGAGAAAATCGTTGTTGTGTTTTATGGCCTTTAAAATGTGTGTACCTTATTTCTGCCGCTCTCACAGGACTGCAGGCTGGCCAGGATCTGGCTCTCTATGGCCGACACCCACGAGTCCCTGTCCTCCAGGCTCTGAGCCTCAAAGTGCCACGTCTGCCCGGTAAACGACACTATGATAAAGTCTGCATTCTCTTCATCTGCAGGTAAAAGGGAAGCACTCGAGTAAGAGTTGTACAAAGACAACAAATTACCATGGATTAATATAATGGGTGTTATGAATCCATAGTCAGTGAAGGAAGAAAACACAAAACAGCTGTTTGATGGAAGGTAAGAAAAGAAAAATCTTGGGGTTATTACAGTGAAAACAAGTCGAATGAACAACTCAAGTTCGGGATGTCAGACACACTGAAGAGGAAAACAGACAGAGGGAAGATATTGTATGTAAATCAGAGCACAAGCTGAGCACACCCTCACTTGTTACCTGTCTTATTAATGTTTCTCAAGCTACCAAAGCTCTTTAATTTCCACATTTTGCGTTTGGCTGCAGAGCGAGAGATAAGCACAGGAAAAAAGGGAAAAGAGAAACAGAGAAAGTCAAGCACAAGTGTTAAGAAAAAGACAAACACCTGCACTAATCTGCTTCCTCACAGAAGACATAGAGGCATGAGAAAAAGGAAAACTGTGTAGGAATATGTAAATAATGTGAATATGTAAGCATACTTTTTTTAATAGGTTCAAGTTGTTTTTAATAAAAAGTGATGACTGCAAGAATCAAATGCCGCCCTTCTTCAAAAAGCCTTGAAAACATACTTTAATGTTTTATTAATGCATTCATTTTCTAGTTACTCGTTATAAAAACTCTGTGTTGATTTCCCTGTTGATGCTTCTTACCACTCACTTTTGCATCTGTGCATTTGCATATTTATACAGCTGGCATAAAAAAAAAAAAGTATATTTTTATCACACTACTAGCAGTAGCAGATGTATTTCATGCAAAGAATAGTTCCTGGTAAAAACTTAAGTTACCTTCAGCCTGCCCAACGACTGCGTCTCCTTTCTGATTCATACTCTTCTTCCTCCGGTTCTTCTTCCTGTCGCTCATGGGAGATGATTGGCCGGAGTCTTTTCCAGCGAAAGGACTGGCTGCGCCTTCAAGGGCATCTGGTACAAAAATAATGAAACATATATATGTAAGACAGCAGCTGTATGCAGTCTTAGTGGAGCTGTTAGCCAAAGTGTTTTTGAACTGAAGGTTTTTTCATTTCTTGCGGTACGCACCAACACTTTGTGCTTTGGTGGACAGTGAGGAGGGGCAGCGTTGAAGCCCCTTGTCTCCTCCTTGAGGTGACAAACCACCAGACCGGTCATCAACCACAGAGAGGGTGGCAGGACACAACTGAGGAACTGACAGCGAGAGAGGAAGTGAAAAGTTTATATACAGTAAAATATATTTATATGATGTGCAAGAACGAAATCATCTGCCTGTTATTTATTAAAAGTTCGATTACCATATCGTACTGAGTACTGGAACAAATATTAAGTATTTACTTAAGTAAAAATAGCAACACCACACTAAAACAAATACTCCATTATAAGAAAAAGTCTTGCATTCAGATATTTACTTGAGTATTAGCAACAAATTGTACTTAAACTTAAACTTAAACTCATTGTGCAGAATATTCCCTGTTAGTGTTACATTATTATATTATTAGATCAGTATTATTGATACATTAACATGTAAGTGATACTTTAATGTTGTAGCTGGTCGAGGTGGAGCTAATATTAACTGCTTCATGTAGTTTAATTTAACAATCATATTTTATAAGATTAATCTGAAAAGTAACTAGTAATTATAGCTGTTAAAAATAAATGTAGTGGAGCAAAAAGTACAATACTTCCATCTGAAATGTAGTGCTGTAGAAGTATAAAGTAGCAGAAAATGGAAATACTGAACTAAAGTACAAGTACGTCAGATTTCTATGCATTTTTAAAGATTTACTTCTTCAGTAGGAACCAATGGACTCGGGGCCGAGAGCCACAGATAAGTTAGGGAAGTCAGAAAGTATTTAGAAATACATTGTTGTTAATAAGAAAAGTAAAGAATGGCAGCCTTAGACCCTCAGTTACAATGCTCTGTTTACATGTACACAACAAGAAGTACCTGTACTGGTGCTATCAGCGGCTGTCTGCTCCTTACTCAGTCCGTTAACTCCAGGTGCAGAGCCGGGGGGGACAGGTGAGGGGCCCGCAGGAGCGACGGCTCTCGGAGGACGTTTCCCGGGAACTTTAACCGTCACACGCAGCAGGTCGATTTCCTTCCCGTGGATGTTCTGTGTGTAGTCCTGAGACCAACAATATATCACACATTTTACACATTTTCACCAGGAAGGATTAAAGATTAGCAAGACCATGTAGCTTTTGAACGAAGAAGTAATTCTTCCTCTTAGAAATTATAAGTTGAATTCATAAGCAATAAAACACAGTTTTATTAGCTAATGCTAGCAAACTTTAGACTGACACTGCTGTGTGGCTGACATATTCATTAAGATTTTAAAAAACAAAACATATGATCACTTTATAAAACTCTCCAACAAAAGTAGTTAAGCCTCCACCAGCTTTAACATTACAAAGCTGCTTCAGTATATATAATAATACAGCATAACTCTCTGAAAGGGACCATTCTGCCCAACAAGTACTTTTACTTAAATACTTTTTGTACATTTTGCTATTAATACAACGATAAAAGTGGCAGATTTACCGCTTAAAATGTTTGCAAGCTGTTGCTAGCAGATTTTATCAGTTGTAGCTAGCTAGCTAATTAAGCTAACGTTAGCGTCATAGGTTTTCAAAATGTAAGATCACACTGTTATTTAGCTCTAACGTAACCTTGTTTACCTACTTAGCTTACATTAAGCTACGTTAGCCTACACACAGTCGTGAATGGGGCGTGAATCTTTTTAATTTACCATATAATCCCACAAAATAATGTATGAAACGCTCCTGGTCTTGGAAAGTAACACTGGATTACTACTGTAGGTTGTAAGCTAGTTAGCCGGACATGCTAATGTTTGCAGTTTACATAAATGAACACACTGTTTAATCCATTCCTTTATACACTTTTGACCTTGTAACTTTAATTTTGGAGAGGGTTAAAAAAAGAAATTACGATCCAAACACTTCAACATGTGGCCGTGCCTAGTTACGGTTGCTAAGCTATGATTGGACAATAGTTGTTCGGGGGAGGGGTTTAGCAAAGGCTGTTTAGCAAAAGTTACAGAGGCTCACTTTAAAGTCTGCTTTACAGCTGTTTTAATTGAGGTTTTTCAGTGGTGCAGGAAACCCAATGAGTGTACAAATGTTAAATCACTCTGAATGTTTTCTGGGGGACAAATCAATAGTAAGAAAAGGTTTCAAAGCAATTATATGGCTGTTTAAGACAAATGAGGCCTGTATTGAAAACCGTTGAAGCTGAAACTGTGTTTAAATCTAAAAAGCTGCACAGTGAAAACTCTCTGCTGAATCTTCACTGTGTTTTACTGCTGCATCGATCTGTCTTGTGGTGTTCGCTTACACTGGAGCTGGAGTGGTAAGACAGCGTGCCATTGTTGGACAGGGTGACGTATTTCTTCTTCCACTCCTTATTCAGAGAGCTCCCACTTCTCTTCCACAGGATGCTCTGTCAAAGACAACCAAGGTCACTGCACTCGCACAAAAAACAAAACGACTCTAGTCGACGAGACAGAGACAATTTCTTCAAAGTGTGGCTGCGTTACAGAAAGAGTGGTTCGACAACAATAGCTGAAAGCACTTGCACAATATTAATAGATCACCCTTGAGAAACGCTGAAAAGGAAGAAACAACAGATTTTTTTCGTGCTGCTTATGTAAGATGAAATAAATAGACAAGTGCGTTTTTTTGTTCCCACCTTGTTGCTGAAGAGGGAATTGGTACAAATGATTGTGCTGCAAGCAAACTGAAACATGTTTGGAAATTCAGTTTATTTCTTGTACTGTTTGTAATGTTAACCAAACCTGTTTTATGGGAACGCCCCGCACGCCGCTCAGGTCTCCTTTACCATCACTGGCCTTCTTATCTGCGTCCCGGTTCTGAAACAAATCCAACAGCAGCAAACGTGTTTAAAAAGACAAAAGATTTCAGCAGAGAAGCAGAGAGAGAGAGAGAGAGAGTCAGACATGGAGCTGAATGGAGTGAGATGATCGTGAGAGATGACAGGAAACTAAAATGTGTGAGACACCGGCAGTTGGCGACAGCTGACCTTGAAGAGGGAGGGCCGTCTGGGGATGCTCTTCAGCGCACGTGAGTTGACACTGCCTCCCCCCTCACCCGGTGCAACCCGCAGCTCTCTGTGGCTGAACACAGGGGTGGAGGGGAGGGAGCAGGCGTAGCCGCTACTCGGGCCATTACTGGCCTGAGAGGTGGAGCGAGGGGTGGAGGACGACAGCGGGGTCAGGAGGTCAGGAAGCAGCGGGGGGTGGAGATGGGAAGAGATGGAGAGAGTGAGAATGAGATGAAAGATGAAAAACAGGTGAAACAGATTTACAAAGAGTGGGCGATGATCGACAGTATGATATGATATTTTTCATCGCGAGTGTGATACTCATGGGGCTGAGATGGATGTAGAGGAGGTGATGAACGGTCCTGGAGATGGCGTTGAAAATTAGATTTCATTTTGATGGATGATTTTAACTTTATAATGCATGTAACAGACGAATGCTTAACCACCAGAAGTGCCTCAGAGAGAGCTCCAACATTCTTACTTTGAACCTGTAAATCCTACGTTAGTCATGTTTTCAAAAGATATATGAATTTTAATTTAATTTAATTGTTTTTTTATTTTATTTTTATTTTTTATATATACATATATATTTATCCCTCTTATTCGATTTTATCCCTTTGTTTTGCTTTTTGTCTTTTTAATCTATTTTATCTAGTTTTTAGTCTAGCTTTTATTTAATTCTATTTATTTTGTTTATTATTATAGCTTTTAAATCTATTTTATTAGATTTTCATCATTTTTATTTTCTCGCGTGCATTGGTTTCAAATTCTTAAATAGTTTTTTGTTGTTGCTGTTTTTACGGTCCACACTTGTTCTGTCTGATTATCTTATCATCTGTGAAGCACTTTGAACTGCACTAACCTGTATGAAAGGTGCTATACAAATAAAGTTTGATTGATTGATTATGCCCTAATTTGTTTGCAAAGCAGTGTGCCTTGGTATTTTTTTGGTTATGACTTATTGACCACAAAGCAAAGTCTAACCTTTCTCTCTTCTTTTGGTCTCATGATATGTCCTTGGATTCAAAGAGCACCTGTTTTATTGATACCTGCATTCGTGAAGCAGCACTCCTCAGCCAATCTACGGGCATTTGCTCTCTCTATAGATATATATGTATTCTTTTCTGTGGAATACCTTTTTAAAGAAGTAAATTTGTCTCTTTTATTCATCAGTATGCAGAAAAAAGCAGACTATTTTGGCAACAGGACCACTAAAATAAATGCTCCTGAAACTCTGCGGAGGTGAGCAGAATAATAAAAAAAGCTCAGCCGAAGTGAAAAAGTACTTTAATGTTGAAGAAAACACCAGCGTGGCAACAACAGAACACTTTCATCGGTGCCCTATTTTTATCAGGTCTTATGTAATATCCGTCTAGACTGGAGATAGATTGTGTTTATCCCAAAAAGAGGAACAATAGCAACTAATAAACACGTTTCACACCCGAATGTATTAGTATTCAGCAGCACTCTAATGTAGGTGCATTTCTTCAGCTGAAAACTGACGGCTCATAGTGAATGAGGATTTCAAAACGACACTTTTTTTTTTTCATCCTTCCGTTAGAGCTTTAGAAATATTTCAATGTGTGAATCAGTGCAAAACAGTGCTGTTAGATATTTTTTGGGGTATGCACAAAAGTTGTCTGCAGAAGCTCTGATATTGAATCGGGTACATGATATAGAAGAAAGCAGGCTGGCTAGAACTTACTTATTTGGGATAAACAAATTATTGGATCTTGATCAAAAGAAATGATTTTTAATAATGAAAAGATTTGTTTAAGAGATACTGTGTTTGCAGTGGGGCTAAATGACATAAACCAAAACTGCATACATTTAGGATGGTAAAATATAAATATGATACAGAGACTTATGTTGTATATTATTTATTTAAGAAGCAAAGACATTTATGTGCTGCTCAGCTGAGAGCTGGTATTTTACTGCTCAATGATAATGAACACTTTGTTTTCTATTCTCTTTGGTTTAATCTTTTTACTGGAAATCACGCAATAATTTGTTTAGTGGGATAAAAACAGAAATATATTTAACATTAAAGTTAGCCAGTTACTTGAAGAAAGTAAACAAGTTTATCAGGATAAACTTTAGGCTTATACCGTGTACAACTTGTTTTAAGTTATTTGAAAGTACATAGAGTATATAATAGCAGTGGTGGAAGAAGTACTCAGATCTTTTACTTAAGTAAAAGTAGAAATATCACAGTGTAGAAATACTCAGTTACAAGTAAGTGCTGCATTCAAAATCTTACTTAAGTAAAAGTACAAAAGTATAAGCATCAAAATAAAGTACCAAAAGTAAAAGTACTCGTTATGCAGAATGGCCCATTTCAGAATCATATATATATATTATATTATTATAATGTTGCAGCTGGTAAAGGTGGAGCTAATTTTAATTACTTTACATACTTGTGAAAATATGTAATAATTGATTAGTTGATTCATGTTTTGTTTTAATAATCTAAATCGGCAAATAAATGTAGTACCTAAAGTAATGTAGTAGTAAAGTACCTCAAAATTGTACTGAAGTACAGTACTAAGAGTAAATGTACTTCATATTCCACCACTGTATAATAGTATCAAGTAATATTATAACTGATTTTTAGAGGATGTGTTGTTATGTTCTGATATATAACAGTGTCTTGTAATCCCATGTGTGATGGGAAATAAAAGTTAGCATGTGGTACCTGGCCGGGGAACGATGCAGATCCAGGTGTGGAGCCTCCAGAGTGACTGGGAGAGTTAGGAAGTGACTTGCAGGCCTGCAGCGCCGCCTGCTTCTTCTGAGCTACAATCTTCTGGGCAGCTGGAAAACACACACAGAGCGGCCATTAGACTGTTTTCAGTCAACTAACTATCAGCGATATGAGTCACAAGTTTGTTTACAACATCTGTGACTAAATAGCAGCTTTACCTCGTGGTCAATCAGGTCGCTCATCCTGATGATACACAGATAAACTCACCCTCTGAAAACACTCGGTCCACGTTGAACCCGTAGGTGGCGCAGGTCTCGTAAAACAGCGAGTGACGCACATCAATACACAGCTGCCTGGCTCTCTGATCCTCAATCACACGGGGGTTGGTGCCACTGATTTTATCTGCAAAAATGAAACAAAGTCAGAGAATAGAAAACTGTAAATTATGACAAAACAGTACTGCAAAGAGTCTGTGTAATACAGGCTTGTAGTTTGCCTCTAGGGTCTTTATTCTAGGCTGATTATTCTCTTTATTGATCAACGTGCCGCTCATTTTCTTGATTAATCGATTAATTGTTTAGTGAAGCTTTGAAGCCTCAAAACCTCCAGCGCCTGCCAAGCTAGCCCGTCCCGTCCGTCCACTGAACTCACAGAGAGGAAATTGATATCAGCATCAAACTTCAGGTAAGACAGCAAGCAAGCCGACGCCCAAAAATGTTGAAGTAACAGAGTGTTACTGGGATCAATAATTGTACTGTAATTACTGAATTTTCGAATTGTAACCCCCTGAGGACTAAACAATGTGTTCAATGCATTTCCTTCCTCATAACATAACATTCGGAAAGTTTTATTTGAAACATGCATTGTTTACATCCATGTTTGCCAGCTTGCTGTCTTCTTATTCCCTGCATATTAATTACCTGCCACCTATCGATCAGTGGATATTATGAATGTGTATCATGATACCTGCATCCGAGATACAAACAAAACAGGGACTAGCTCATCAAAACATTACTCCATAACGCTACTAGTGATTACAGAGTGGATACCCGACGGGCTTGGCTGGGTTCGGACAAAAATTTAGAAATGATGTTCGGGTTCGGGTCGGGTTCGGTCACGTCATACTTGACATGGTGCTTCCTGTTCAATGCTGGGGTTTGTTATTTACGTGACAACACATGAACACAACACAGAGGCAGTGAATATTCATGTAGCCTGACTAAGGATGGAGGACGGCAAACTAAATTTGTCATCGGTGAAATTTACCGAAAGCCATGCAGGGAAATCGACGGTATGGAGGCATTTCTATTTGCTTCAGCTTACATTAACTGCGTCTGGCTCTGGTTTGGACATAAAAAACAGAATGCCTGTCGGGTTCGGGTCGGCCTGGTTACTACTCTCTCGGACTCGGGTGGGGTTCGGACAGAAATATGTGTAGTGCACTAGTAGACTTTTACGTACACTGTAAAACGTCATACAGGAGTTTAGTGTAATCAACTAATCTTTTATCATTAAGTTAATGTAAATATATAAGTTTTATTAATTTCAAGTTAAGTCAACTAAAATTCTTTATTTTCAGACCACCCTCTGACTTGACGTCTTTTGACTTGAAATAATGAGTTGAATGAATGAACTGCTGAGTGTTCACTTAACTTAAAAAAATGTACATTTTTCTAAAGAAAGACGATTAGCAAATTAGCAGACTTCCCAGCATGCTTTGTTTGAGAGTTAAAACTCCCCAGAGACGTTTTTTTTTTTTGTCGTCTGAAGAAAACACGATGGAAACTTGCTGTGTGTCTTTAATACATGTTAAGTTATGTCACGGTTGTTTCTCCTCAGAAAAATGAAAACAGTGTTAACCATGATGAAGGTTAATATTCACTTCAGTCCCTCATAAACTTATAATTTAACAAGGTCGCCAGCAGCAGCCTTACATGTCGTCTGTATACTGACTCTGCTTCCAAAATGGCTCCACAGCTTTAAGTTCTTCATGTGAAAACAAGAACTGATTCTTCAAACTGAAACCAACGACTGAACAGTTGTTGATTGAACTTAATATCTTCACTTAATTGAACTCAACTCGGTTTGGTTTTAGCTCACTCTCATTTGTAAGGCAGCAGGGAGACTCATATTTTAAAGCTGAAGCAGCTTAATAATGGTTTTAGTCCCAGAATATGTAAATCTACACGGCTGTGATTCGTGCGCTGACCTTGTGTGCCGACCACTATGACTGGGATGTCTGTGCGGTGTGCACTCAGCTGGCTGTAGAGCTGGTAGAGCTCCTGGAAGCTGGCCTCGTTCTCCAGGCTGAAGACCAGGATCACTGCGTCAACCCAGCTGCTGAACTGAAGGGGGGCGGGGGGAGGGAGAGGATGATTGATGATGGATGATGAAGTCTGCAGGTATTTCAGTTTTGCATACTAACTGCTGTCTCTCTCTCTCTCTCTCTCTCTCTCACACACACACACACACACACACACACACACACACACAGAAACAAAGAAGCACCTGTGCATCTGGTGGTCCAGCTTCCTCCCGGATCAGCAATAAATGACTCTGTCCGTCCACCAGCACTTCCTTTTTATACCTGCCACCTGACAAGGACAATGACAATGACAGACAAGTTATTCAGCAGCTGGTGGCAGCGTGACAGACACACCAGGCTGCACGAAATATGCTCAGACATCTCTGACAGCAAAATAATGAAATATGAGACTCAGCAAGCGAGAAGACAAGAGCATTTTTATATGATTTATTATTTATAAACCAGAAACAATTGTTGCAAAGCATGAAACTCAACCAGTTAAAGGACACACTATATAGAAGATGTACTTTATGTTTCTTACCATCGGGCTTCTCAAGTGCAACATAACTGCCTGTGATGTATTTGTTCACCAGCGCTGACTTGCCACTTTTCAGACTTCCCAGAATGCCCTGCGAGAAGAGGGAAGGAAACACAACACCGTGAAGTTCACTCAGGGTGAGCGTGCACGCACAATCCCAGTATAATATATCAAATAGTGAACTCTCAGGCTGAATTAAAACACATTCAACACACAACTTTTAGTTCCTCCATCGAATATGTTTTTGTTATTTTTAGTCAGTTCAGTCTGTCTGTCAGCACATTTTAGGTTGCTTCATTGTTTTATTTCATCCATATATGGACATATAGTCGGCGATGGAGCAAGTACTCAGATTCTTTACTTGAGCAGAAGTAGCAATTTCACACAATAAAAATACTTAGTTACAAGTTAAAGTCCTGCATTTAAAATTTTACATAAGTGAAAATACATACGTAAAAACAGCTCTGCCATGACATCTATTTTTTTTTTAGTTTTTGTTGACATTTTTTTAAATGTGTAAATTCATTTATATGTTAATTATTGAGGTCATCATAGTGAAAGGTGGTTTAATATTGTGAAGTGTTTAAATTTTTTTTTGTCCTTCTCATTTAACGCCCCTGTGACTTATAACTTAAACTCATAAAAGTAGACTTTATAGAAACACATTGCATTAGACTGTACAGGTGTACCTAATAAAGTGGCCACAGAGTGTATATGATATATTATTAAAGTAGATTATTATTGCATAGCAGCATTTTAATGTTATGTTATTTGATCAATATGGAGCCAATTGTAAAAACTTTAGACTATTGGTTAGTTTAATCATATTTAACAAGTTGATCGTAGTAACTATAGCTGTCAGATAAATGTAGTTTATAGAATAAAAGAATAGAATAAAACGACAATATTTCATTGTATAAAGTGGCAGAAAATGGTTAATATTCAATTAAAGCACAAGTAACTCCAAATAATTACTTGAGTAAATGTACTTAGTTACTTCCCACCTCTGAATATAGTCTTAATTTCACATTTTGAGCGTGAAAATATAATTTGACCTAAAATTCAAACAACAGGAATACGTTTTTGGGTAACCATAACTGCTAGGTGTCTATGTTTGCACTCTTTATAAACTTTTTCTACAAGCAACGTCTCTAATAAAATGACACAATTATGAATTAATGGAATAAATTCTTCTGTTTCCTGATACAGGTACAGGTGTGCAGGTGTGTGCTGGCTGCGAGCGGTGCACTGTTTCCTCACCAGTCTCAGCTCTGGGATGGATCTGCTCAGGGTCCACTCCTGGCTGTTGGCAATATTTACTAAAGAGAGAGAAAGACAGAGAGACAGACAGTCAGCGAGGCAGAGACACGGAGAGAGATTCATCATTTTCATCATGTACAGTAAAAAGGGCGGCCATCATAACGGCCTGTAGGAGAGCAATAAATCACACAGCTGCTGCATGACTGAATCGCCATAAGCACACGTGTGGTCTTAATGAATACAACCTTCAAGTCACAACAGGGGATCCAGCAAGGTGCAGCCACACTGCTCCTTATGCACTTTGCTCCCCTTGTGCTGTAAATGAGTTACTGAGACCTTTACTGGATGGTTCAGTTCAGCTGCCATTCAAAGATTCAAAGACTCCTCTGTGGATTTGAACGGCATCTCCCCTCTGAACTAGAGCTGCAGCTAACGTTAATTTTTTATCATCGACTAATCTGACGACTGATTAACCTTTTGACTATGAAATGTCAAAAAAAAGTGTGAAAAAATGCCCGTCACAAAATCCTAGACATCAAAGTGACGTCTACAAATGTCTTGTCTCCAAAGATATTCAGTTTAAAACAGACCCTCACATTGCAGAAGCTGGAACCAGAGAATATTTGTCATTTTTGCTTGAAAAATGACTGAAACGATTCATCGATTATCTAAATATTTGCAGTTAATTTCCTCCCAACTGACTAATCAACTAATCATTTCACCTCTAAAATGAACTGAAACACATTTTGATGTGCTGGCTGCAAAACTGTGCGTGCATGAGCGTTTACACGGACACACCCACGTGCACATACAGTACAGGAGTTTAGAAGGGTTGGGTTGCAACACAGCTGTGTGAATGTCCCTACAGGGCCAAAGAGGTGGCGTGCCCCCAATGTGATGTGACGCTCTCACCCAGACACCCAGCTGCAGCTTCAGAGGGACGAGAATAGAGAGAAAGAGAAAAGCCTGAGGAGAAACTAAAACTGATTCAGAGGCAGAAAAAACATTCACCCAGTGGCCAGTTTATTAGGTACACCTAGCTAAAACTAATGCAGCCATGAATCCAACCTTCACGAAGGTTATAATGTTGTTTTAGAGAAGTGTTGATTCAACTTTGAGAGCATTTTGAAGGACGTAGTTTGTGGTGCTGTTGAACTGTATGCCATTATACAGAGATGTGTTTCTATTATTTAGCCTACCCTCATCAATATACTGTAAATGGGGTGGACAAAACAATAGAAACACCTGTCAGATGATGGCGCTAGATGAAAGGTGAAGGGGATCACCAAAGTCATTAAATTCATCATCTGGGAACCATGAATGTCTGTATAAAAATGTATCCCAATCCATCAATTAGATGTTGATATTTCACTGGATAAGCGAAAACTCTAATCTGCCGATAACGCTCGAGAAAACGTCAGAGGATCACCAAAGTCATTAGGATTCATCCTCTGGGGATCATGCTGCAAGCCTGTCTAAAAGCTGATTCAAAGACAGAATAAACGTATATCAGAAAATACCAAAGGAGGAAAGAAATAAAGTAGAGAAAGACAGCAGAGGAGCCCAGGAGATTTTGGCAGACTAGTCAGGCAGATAGAGTGCCCGCTACCCTGGGTGTGAATGTGTGATGTGTCCTTCAAAGACAGATGATGATTAAACTCGAGTCTGGTTCTAAATCTATGGAGCGTGCAGGCCAACACCGCACAGATGCAGCCGGTGATGATGTGCTTCAGATGAGGAAAAAATGGGGGCTTACATACGAGCTGCAGGCAGCTCTCTGGGGAAAAAAAGGACAACTCCTACCACACACACACACACACTCAGAGACTTTGTCTATCTTTGTCTTTCTGACTCAAAGCTCTCTTTATGGCCTGCTGCTGCTGCCAAAAGTGTTCAGACAGTGTGATCCTTCTGCTGCCTCGACACACAGATTTCGACAGAAAGCCAATTATCCACACTCGCTGCTCCAAACCAATCATGTATGATCCACTACAACCCCCATATGTAGCCTGTAGCTCACATCCAAAACGGCCAATTTTCCAACTTAAATCTGGAATTTTATCAGAATCCAGTTTTAACACACGGTCACACACACACACACACACACACACACGCCTCCACCTCCTCCACCCCTGTTTCATCAGGCTCTGCCTCTGTAGCAGCAGCAGAAGCAGCAGTCCTGCCGGTTGCCATGGCAACACTTCCTCCTGCCCTGAGTATGTGCATGTGTGTGTACGTATGTGCGTGTGTGTGTGTGTGTGTGTGTCGGCAAGGCTAGTCTCACTACTCAACTGAATCCACAGAGTGCATGTGTAACAGTGTGAATACACAATGAGTGAATGAATACATAAAACACACACACGCCTTCTCTTTGAGCAAACATGTTTGTGAAAGAGATGCACTGTTGCAGCCGTGGAGGGGGAAAAAAAGCAGCGATGGCAACTCACAACCAACGATCCTAAATCTTAAAATGCCACATGAATGCTTTTGACATGATGGAATTTAAATCGAAAGACAAAGACAAAGAGTGAGAGCGAAGGAGAAAAAAAAGAAAAAAAGAATGCTCCATATAGTGGCAGAACATGTAGTGGGTGGAATATCAAACACCGGATTAGAAATGTTCTTGATTGGCTGTGGATCCACACTTCCCTTTTTGACGTGGGTGAACAAATATCGCCTCATGTCTTTCCCTCTTTCCAGCTGTTTCAAAACCGAGGCAAAAATCAAATTGGAGCGGCTGCAACATGCCACCAGCTCTTCACCCCCTCTTGGCTTCATTATGAGATTTAAACCCATGCTGGGAACGCTGCTTAAGTGTGTATGTGTGGGGTGTGTGTGTGAGTGCAGAGATTACCCCTCCAACGGTGTGAAATCTGCCCGCGCTCTGAGGGGAATTAGATTAAGACCGTCCAAGACGATTCTATTGTCGGTTCCCAGATCAAAGAACTTCATCTGTCATCAATTTGTAGTCGCACATGGCTTCAGGAAAATGTCTCTCGGCACGTGACAGTATTATAGCCTGTAAATGTATTCTGTGTGGGGTTCTTTGAAAAGCTCGGCCCCACCCAACCACACCCACGCTCAATTTAAATGGATGCCTATGCACAGATGAAGGGACTCTGATAACTGAAGACAGGAGTGTCTCTAATAATGGTTTGTTGTCATGGATGTCAACATGGAGGGTGGATTTAGAGTTGAAGAGGTGACAGTGATGTTGTGTGTGTGACCTCCTACCTTCCTCCTCACTGGAGTCTCTCTGTATATAGACAGGAGGCGCTGTGGAGGATGACCCCGCTGCCCCCGAACTGCTCTTTGTGAAAATGCCACTGATGAACTTGAGCATCTTCCTGTCTTTAGCGGAGCCTCGTTGACCCTGCTGTGCCTGCTGGGCCTCCCTGGCCAGCCCCAGGTCTTCAGAGAGGCTGTTCAGGTCACTGTTATCCAGTGTTCGGCTTTTACCTTTGCGTCCCGGTTTGGGGGCCTGGGTGGCAGGCGCAGGTAAGGAGGCCGAACCCGTCTTTAGTCTCTCCTTCCTGGGGATGTCTCTCATCACTGCAGCCATGCCACCTCCAATATCTAGAGGTATTCCAGCTTGAGCTTCGTCCCGCAGGTCCCTCCATCCTTCAGGTCTGCTCGCCTCGGCCCATGAGGCCCTGCAGGGGCCTGGTGAGCGCGTCGGCATGCGGCAGTCCTTGCGGTCCAGGCTCTGTGCTGAGGTAGGGCTGCGCTCTCTACCGTCCCTGGACTCGCGACCGCGGGTGGCCACACTGCTGTGAGACTTGAGCAGACTCACAGGCCGCTGTCCCACCGGACGGATAGGGAGGCTGGTCCTGGTTGGGGTGCGGCTGGGTTCGACCACCTCTGTTGGTGGTGTTGTGGTCAGTGATGGGGACCTGCATTGCTTTGCCTCTGGGGTGGAAAGTGTCTTCTCGACTGGTGTTAAGTCAATCTCTGCAGACTTTGTCTTCTGAACTCTCTCAGCAGGTAAGGGAATTGAGAGGTTGCACGGCGGCTTTTCGCTCTCTTTACTCGGGACGTCAACAGTGGAGGGCAGTTTATCTTTCAGAGGGCTGAGGGGTTTTCTCTCGTCATCTTTGAGTTCATCCGTTAACTTCCCCCCTTTCACAATAGCAGCATCCTCAGCCCTTTGCATTTGTCCTAAAACCACTCCAGCTCCATTCTCAGCCTGTGCAGGAGCTTCACCTTCAACCTCCACTCTCGCCCCGGCCTCTTGTCCTGCCCTTCCTCCCGGCCCGGCCTCCACCTCCTTCCCCTCGGTGCTGTTCTTGGCCTCCCCTCCATTCTCCTCCACAGCCTCTACTTTGACCAGGGTGAGGGAGATGAGGTAGGTGGTGCGTTGCTGCAGGGTGCCGCCTCCGCTCATGTGGTCAGGCTTCAGTGGACACACAGTAGATGAATGAAACCAGACAGAGCGACATGAACGACTGACAGTTTGCCAGCGTGTTGGGATGTGAAAGAATCTGACAGCACGACTGTGACAAAAAACTTACATGGAGGGAGATTAAGTTTCTCCTCGGAAGATACAACAGCAGAGGCGCTGCTGGTTTCATCCATCCCCCAAATCCCTATTTCTTTGTTTCGGATTTTAATTTCAGTCACGGATTTCTTCTCTGACTGCAATTTTCATTTCTCTTGGATACAGACAAGAAATCCGCTCTTGCTGACAACCTTCAGCACACTGTCAGTGCAGTCCAATCAGCTCTTTTGTTCCTAGAAAACACCCAATTAAAATCTATCCACTGCATATGTATGCAGCTACTGAGGCAAATAAATCTTCATTATGGTGTCTGATGCCTCATTCCTGATGGTAATTATTTACTTGACCTTATTTGTATGTGCAGCACCCCCATGTTATATGTTGCTCAGTCCATTCTCTTCACTCAGAGCAAAAATCTTGATT
Source organism: Macquaria ambigua (assembly GCA_008360985.2). Classification (NCBI taxonomy): domain Eukaryota; kingdom Metazoa; phylum Chordata; class Actinopteri; order Centrarchiformes; family Percichthyidae; genus Macquaria; species Macquaria ambigua. The sequence continues at coordinate 8,229 of VMKM01001726.1, read as the reverse complement.
AAATTCAGAATAACAAACTGCCCCGCATCGTACGTCATCAAGGATGTGATGAACAGCAGCTGTAACGTGAAAAAGGTCTTTAAAAACGCAGTAGTGTCACCCTAAAGCAGCATGGCACAGTGCACCCAGAGCTGTATGCAGTCCAGTCCAGATCATGGGCTCTCACTGCACGCCACACATGTGTGTTGACAGCAGCATCCATTCAGAGAGCGCAGCGGCAGGAAGGCAGGCAGCCTCACGGAGACGCACAGGAAGGACACTGATGAGGGCTGAAGGGGATCAGGAGAGGAAGCCAACAGAAGAAGCCCGGGCTGATATCTGGAGATGCACGGCTGAGTCAGGGCGCGTCCGGCCATCACACTCCTCTCGCTGTCTCCCGGGCAGCCTGTGTCCTCTGAGCGCATCAGGCGTTGAGCATGACAACACAGCGCCCGGCGCAGAGCAGGCTGCTCAAACAGCTCCCCGACTGCCTCTGAAGCCTTCGGATAGAGACACCGTCGTACAGGTTCAACGAGTCCACATCACACACACACACACATGCACACACCCTCACACATGCACAGCTCTTCTCTCCCTCTCTCACACTCACTGCGTTTCTCTCTCCTGCCCTCACAAACACACTGACAGGATTCTCCAATGTCCCTCCCTCTACATGCCCCTCCTTGTTCCAATAGGCAATCCATACAATGCAGAAGGATCCTGCTTCTCGTCTTTCCCTGTCCCTCCTTTATTTTCTCTCTCTCTCTCTGTTTCTCCTGCTGCTCCTCTCAGACTGTGCAGGGTCCCTGCTCTTTATTGCTCATGCCTCCCATCCCCATCCCCATCCACGTCCCCTCCCCTCCATCTCTCTCTCCCTGTGTGCTGAAGAGGAGGGGGGGGGGAGGCAGCGGGTAACGGCTGGTGGTAAAGCAGCAGTGCACACACAGGCTGGACCTGCTAAATGAGGGGAGACCGCAGGAGAAAAAGATCAGCGGCAGGGAGAGGAAAGAAGAAGGGAGAGGCGAGCGGGAACGACAAACAGAAGATGGATGCATGTTTGTGGAGGAAAAAAAGACACTCGGGCTGCTCCCTGTCTCATTTATACAGCTGCCAGAATAGTTTCATCAAGATCATCCATCTGTCTTCAGCTGTCTATTAGTGTTTGTATGCACAACTGTGTGTGTATTTATGTGTGTGTGTGGCTCTGCGTGGCTCCTCCTCAGTGGGAGGCTTGGCTTGTTTGTTGCTAAGGTGTTACAATCTTCCTGGCTCTGGTGGCACAATCATCTCCTCCATGTCCTTCCTCCTCCTCCTCCTCCTCCTCCTTTGGTACATTCTGTATCCCAATCGCTCCCAGGATCTCTGTATCAAAATGGTGTTTGTCTGTGTGATTGTTTCATTGTGTGTGTGTGTGTGTGTGGCGTACATGTGAGTGAAAGAGATTTCCTGTGAGTGTATTGATCCGTAGTCTATTGCCTACTATGGCATGTGTTCATTAGCAGAAGTGTATAAGCTCTGGGCTCACAGCATGAACCGAGCAATAGCTTGAGAGGATGAGAGCATATTAGACATCAATAGCTGGACCTCAGAATGCAAAAAAAATATACTGTTAAATCTGTGTAAATGAAACAAACCCATTCAAACGTAGCACAGCTATTTTTCCATATGATGAACTACGTGAAAAATGCTTTTAAACATGTTCTTGATTAAGATACAACAACTCATGATTAAAACCTGTTTGCGAAAGAAACTGTTGCTAATACAGTACTACCAATTCCTCGATTAATCAATTAATTGGTCTACGATTTCCTAGAGCCCAGATTGATGTCATCAAATGTCCAACCAACAGTTAAAAAACCAAATATATTCACTTTACTATAATGTAAGACAAAGAAAAGCAGCAATTTCACACATTTAAGAAGCTGAAACCATAAAATGTTTGGCTTTTTTTTCTTGAAAGTCGACTTAAATGAGTAATTGATTATCAAAATAGTTGCAGATTAATTTTCTGTGGATCAACTAATCGATAAATCGACTCATCGTTAACAAACAGAAATGATAATATGGGAAAAAGTACAAGAGGGACTGCTGCAATTATGCTGCGTGCAGCAACAAAAACACTGCAGCATCGCTTGAATTATTACCAGGTGTAATTTCATGTTAATTACTCTCTGATTAAAAAAAATACATCCTTGATGTGAAATCAGAGGATGCCTTTCCCCCACAGTGCACCACTCTCATCCTCCCACCATCATCCCATAATACACGATCTGACTGTCCACCTGCTCGGCCCGCTCCCCCTCCTCTTCCACAGTCAGTGAGAGGGCAATAACTACTCTCACTGAATACAAAAGACCTCTGACAGCCTGCCTTTGGCTCAACGCGGGGAAAAAACGCACGACCTGAGAGGAAACAGCGACCGCAGCCTCCAACACAGAAGAAGAGTCATGAATTAAAAAAGCCTGCAGATAGGAAGAGCAAGCCGAGCTGCTCTTTTTTAAAATAAAAAAATCCAAACACACTTTCAGGGGAGTGACGTGTGTTAGACGTGTGTAAAAAATCCATTTTTAACGAGTGTGAGGACATGACATGCCTGTGTGAGTTAAAGTGCACGTCAGGCTGCAGCAGTTTGCAGAGCTGCGCGGTGAATCTAATTATTGTGAAATAGACACCCACGTATAACGCAGAAAATCAGGTTGTCTACAGGCAGACGCTTTTTTTTTAGAAACACACTCCCTCTCTTTTTCGCTCTATATGCGGAGACCCACATGCATGCATAAAGACAAAGCTCCCCCCAACACACACACACACACACACACACACACTGACACCCATGGCCGGCTGCTGTCAGATGGACAGTGGCCAAGGGCAGTGGTCATGCTGGGTGATTTTTCATTTCTCCTTCACTGTGAGCTGTCCTCTCTGTTTTTTCACCCCCTCAAATCTCTCACTCTGCTGCCATGCTGCAGTGAACACTATACCAGTCAGATTCACATTTAAATGTCTTCATTTAGCTCCACCTCACCCCTTTTTCGCCCTCTCCCTCTCCATCTCCATCTCTTTCTTTTTTTCTCTCTCTCTCTCTCACTCTCCCAGCCTTTTCCTTGGCACACAGCTTCAGTCGACCACATCCCACTCGCTTATTAAGTCCAAAAGAGAGGTGGCTCTCTTTTTTTAGCGACCAGTGAACTCCACACTACACACAGATCCAGGGCCCCCACAGAGGATACACTGACTTTGATCCTCACTACAGCAGCCTAATTATACAAAAATAATTCAACTGAGTGTTTTTACACACATAGGGGATGCCTCTGAGAGCGTGTCAAAGTCTGCCAGATCCTAAAAAGATCACCAAAATCCATCAGGGAACCGACTGACCTTCAGTTCACAGACCAACAGTGGAGTGAGTGTAACGAGCTAATGAATAAACACATTAGATCAAAAGGTAAGTCGTTTATTTCGTTAAGTTATTCCAACCAAGTCTGACCTCACCAGTACTGCACTTAAGTACAGTTTTGAGGTACTTGTACTTTACTTAATTCTATCTTACCTGATTTTATTCTTATTGTTTTGAATGTCATTCTAATTGCCTCTGTGTGTTTTTCCAATTTATGCTGCTTTATACTTCTACTCCACTACAGTACATTTCAGAGGGAAATATTGCACTTTTTACTCCACTACATTTATTTAACTGCTTTTGACACACAAAACATATGATCAACTTCATCAATATGATGCATCATTATAGATTAAACACAGGTGTTGTTAGTTATGTGTCTGATTAGACCTGCTCAGGTGTGTCTATGCTGTGGATGGAAGTATTTATATTTTTACTTAAGTAAAAATAGCAATACCACACTATAAAAGTATCCCACTACAAGTGAAAGTCCTGCATTCATCATTTTACTTAAGTAGAAGTACAAACGTATTAGCAGCAAAGTGTATTTAAAGTATCAAAAGTAAAAGTACTCCTTCAGGACAGAATGGCTCCTGTCAGAGTGTTGTGTTATACTTAATATAAGATTACTAATATTACTGATTATCGTGTAAGCAGCATTTTAATGTTGTAGCTGGGTGAGGTGGAGATTTTTAACTATATATTAGTGATGCACCAAACCAATCAGCCTGACAGGTATTGGCACTGATATTGATCTTATTAGAGGGATCAGGTATCAGCAAGAGTGACTGATCCACATTCAATTCTGCTATAAGTTACATTAATTCAATCACAGCCGGCCGGTGACACAGTTCTGTATATTTTTAATATTGTATTATTTATCCCAGTATTTATCCCAACTCCACCCTCAAATTCAGCTAGAACCCTCTCTCTCCCAGCAGATTTAAAAAATGCAGCAAGTTAGGGAACAGCAACTGTAGGAGGTGTGGCCTCGTGGCTACGTAGTGTGTGAGTCAGGGGACTGACACTGATTAGAGTCTTTTTTTATATAAATTTCATGACATAGACAGGTCCCAACCGGTCAACTCTATGTCAGCATTGGCCTTCAGGTTCAAGGCTGATGTAAAACAGTAGATGTGTTGAGCCATTTTCAACCCATGAAATGTCAATTTTTATAAATTTGGTCAGAAATGTCATTATTAACACCAGCATTGATGTGTTTCATCACAGTCCAGTCATATCATTTAGTTTACAGCTCAAAAAACACGTATAAGTGTGCAGCACCTCTTTAACTTGCAAAGTAACTAGTAACTCCAACTGTCAGATAAATGTAGCTGAGTAAAAAAGTTAAATATCTCCCTCTGAAATGTAGTGGAGTTGAAGTATAAAGCAGCACAAAAAGCAAAAACTCAAGTAAAGTTTGGAGGCTCCATAATTTAACACTCTTGAAGGGGCCATTTTGCACAGTGAGAACGTTTACTTTTGATACTTTAACTACATTTTTCTGGTAATATGGACTTTTGGTTTTACTTAAGTAAAGGATCTGAATACTGGACATCATCTGTGCTGCTTCTACAGAAAAAGATATGCAGATATGAATTAAAAAACAACAGGGAGCTTTGACAGTAACACATTGTGTCACATTAACTAGAAACGGTGGGAAGTAGAGACATGAGGAAATGATGTAAAACTGATCAGCTTCACATGTAAAGGCCCTGTTTGTCTGAAAGGAAGTGGCTTTGAAGGCAGTTGCAGATTGGCAGACAGGAAGTAGGCCACACAGCAGGTTTCATCCTGCTGCCATGGCGATGGCTGCTGAGAGATGTTGCCATTGGTTGCCCGTGTCCAGAGGCTGACTGATAGATAAATGCCACTACATGCCAGACGCCGGGAGGTGAATTTTTGCCCTCAGAGTGAAATGAGAATGAAAATGAACATCGACAGAGGAACTCATCCCCCGAAAACACACACTGACTGACACAGGAAGCACAGAGGAAGATATCAATCACCTGCACTATCATGTTCCCCCACACCCCACGACTAATGCTGATGAAGAGAATGACTAAACTCACTGTGAACCGAATCTGCACTTACGGTCTGCAGAAGATTCTTCCTGTTTATCATATCAAGAAATTAGTTTGTTAGTCAAAGTGAGCATCCTAAAAGTCAGGCCGTGCACCAAATTCTGATAACCTGTCGATTAGATTTAGCATGCGGGTTATATGTTACTTTCTTCTCTAAATACAACAAACAAAAGTCAATCACAAAGAGCGACAGAGCTGAAGAAGGATGATCTTACCTTGAATACTGTGGAGGTAAACTTTAAGGCCTGAGCGCAGCTGTTGATCTGCGACCCTTTCAATCTGCTTGGAAAGTCTGTTGATTGCATTCTGGAGGGATTCATGCCTCTTGATCTCTGCTTTTACTGCAATGGAGTTCACTGATTTACTGTTGCTGCTCATCCTGACACATGGATCTGTTGTAAACTGAAGCAAATTTGCTCGCTTCAGCCCATTTGAACTCGCGGCTGTTTGTTCCACAAGAAGAACACGAACTTAAGGCACAGAAGAAGCAGAAAAAGAAGCGGCGGCGGCGGCTGCTCTCTCTCTCTCTCTCTCTCTCTCCAGACCACAAAAGTCAGCTCACGACAATGTGTGTCTCAGTTTCCTCTGCAGGTTTGAACTGAACTGAATTCACTTCCTTATTTTAAATCTTCAATAGACGGCAGCTCTGACTGCTGTGGCGGCCACACCACTGAAAAGGCGTTTCAGGCTGCCATTTACCTAACATTAAAGTAATGAAGCAATAATATAAAAACATAATAATCTATGACACTGTAGTCACAGTTGATGTGTTTTGGTCTCATGTTAGCTCCTGATTAGAAGGCACAATCTGTTTTTTAACTCTTAAATATCCACTGCTGTCAGACATGCTGGCCATACAGAGAGGATTACATGATAACTCAGGACCTCATCTTTGTTTTTGACTCTACTGTTTTAGATTTGCACTGCCCCCTGATCAGTGACATATATTTACAGTTATCATCCCACTATTCATGTTAAATGATGTTTTGACCTATCATTAGGCCCTGAAATGGGTCGTCATGAATCTGCTGAGCCCTCTGACAGGCAACACCTTTTTCTCACCTTAACATACCTTTAAAATACCCAAGCAAAAAGCAGACACTCAGCTGCTTGACCTGGCCTTATATCCACATTATATCTGCTCAGGCTAACCTTCATTAGCTAGCCCCACTGGCAGTTTCATCTCAACACCATGTCCTGCTCAGTAGTCCAAACACTGCTTATCTACCTCCTCTAGTCTCACAAATGACCACTAATTAACCCTCTGGTACGAGAAACTTTTCATAAATCATGAGTCTTACCAAAACTAAGTTTCAATATGTTAGTTATAAGTTCACTTCTGTCTGTAACAGCATGCTAGCGAACAGCAACTAGCTACTAACATGTTAAGCGAACTAGCATGTTGCCAGCACCGGCAGCGTGCAGTCTAACACAACTAGCTAACAGAATTTTACTCAAGTAAAAGTACAAAAGTATTAGCATCAAAATGTACTTAAAGTACTAAAAGTAAAAGTACTCATTAGCTATTCAGAATGGCCTATTTCAGAATCATGCATATTATATTATTTGATTATAGTTATTGATGCATTAATGTGCTCATCACTTTAATGTTGCAGCTGCAGGTGGGGCTAATTTTTATTACTTTATATCATATATTATCTGCTGGGTGGCTTGTGGTATCAATAAAGCAAGGGCGTAACCATGGTATAGACATTGGGGGGGTCCACGTTTTTTTAAAAGTGTATTTCTATATATGAAAATTTGCACATTTAGAACATAGTTTTGAGGACTACATTGATCATTTGAATTCACATTTAAAGGAATAGTCTGATTTCTCTGAGATAGTGGCTGCCCCCTCCACTTCATTTTGTTTTGGTCAGTTACTTACTGTTCACTGTTTTACAAGCTAAAAAACTTGTCCACCCGTGTCTTAATCTAATTAACATGGGAGTAATGCTCTCCATGCAACCACAATCATTCACACACAAGATGCATTTACCTGTAGTGCCTTACTACACTACCTATTTAGCTGGATTCTTACTATTATACTACTCTTATTATAGTTCACATTCCACTTTCTCACCTGGTCACCTGTATCTCCAGACCATGTCCCTGTCTGCTTCCAGCATGTCTCTCCCTCCCTGTCTCTCTGTGCTGCCTGCAGTGTGACCACATATCCTTATTTTACCTAAAGAACAATGTCTGATGACCTTGATGATCATTTTTATTTTATACACTGAATATTCTGCTTGTATTACTAGTTGTATTTGCTTTAATGTAATCATGCTGTTTAGCTAGCTATATAGTAAGTGTATAAAGAACAGTGTACACTGTACAGTAGTAACAGTTACCTGAAACGTTAGCTATTGCCTTATCTACTAACCTAATGTTACCTGTTTTGGTAGCTGTCTGTTTTCTAAGCTTTTTAATGTTACTTCCTCCATTTGCTCACCTCCACTGACTGACTAAACTAAAAACCCGTCAGATTACCATTACCATTAACAGCACAGAAAGACTTTAGGAGATCTGATTCTGAGCTTCATTAGCGAACACTGATAGCAACAACAACACGCTAACGGTGTCAATCTGTGACAATCTGTGTGCGCGAGCATGGGAGCAACCAAGTGTACAACTGGGAGGGGGGGTCACACACTTATGTTTTCCTTAACAAACAAAAATAAATAGAAAATAAATAGGAAATACCAAGAATCAGGGTTCATAAAAGGATGACATATTTAACATATTTTCTGCTGTATATTGGGGGGGGGG